>JABSTQ010006530.1:0-19320 GCA_013358835.2 Ixodes persulcatus | reverse complement strand
CCATTTACAAAGGCCACGTTTCCGACAAGCAAATAATATCGAAGTTGGTTGTTATAAGATTAGACGTGAATTCGTCACCCTTTGTACGCAGTCCCCTCACATTTTGTTAAAAAATTTTAAGTGCCTGCGTTATCTACATTGCGTGTTGTTGCAACTGGGTGGACACGAGCGTGGTCAAAATGCCCAAAGAACTGATGAAAACAATTGCGGTGGCTTAGCTCGGCTATGCCAGGATATACGTAGCGTGAGCTTATGCGCACAAAATGAGAGGCGCTATCAAGCGGCTCCGGTGCAGCGTCAGACTTGGCTACTGCGCAACGGAGGTGCACAGCTGGGCACGCGGCGGCGCCAGTGCGTCTGCCGCGGCTATGACGCCACTCCTCTGGAATGCGCAGACCGGCGAGGCGCGCGCGGTGGCGGCGGAGCGCGCGGCGGTGGCGGTTCCGGCACGCCAGCTGTGCGCCGTGTAACGTCACTGCTTCTCGCTCTTGCGCGGCACGGCTCTTGGACAGCCACCCGAAACTGCTCAACCTCAACATCACGCTACAAAATACTGCCCTCCGGCCAAACTTCAGGTTTGTTCATGGCGTCGAACCCTACTTGACCGCAAGACAAATGGAATGAAAAATAATATAGAAAACGAGTTATCATCTTTGAGCACACAATTGGCTTCCCTTCCGAAAACGGCTCAACAAGGGCCTGGACATCGGCTACAGACGTATTGGCACCAAGCCTCGATACAAACATCGCCATACGACATTCAGGCCTAGCGACAGCGTTCACCTTGTCTGTCTTTGCGGAGCCGGTAAAAGCCTTCGCTCGACGTCGAGGCCTGACCATGGTGCAGCCGTCGTCCATCAAGTTCGCCGAAGGCGCCTCGTCTCCAACACAAAATCCCGTTGCTGACGGAGCGGGACCCCGTTCCACGGGATTTACCGAGTTCTGGAGTGACGCAGGGAGGCTCCTCTGATGTTGGAGGGCGCGTGACACGAAAACAGGCGCAAATGCCACGGGAGACGGCCGCGACGTCCAGGCCGCGACGGTGGCATAAAGCTGCGGTGATGAATGCGGGCCAGGGATTCGGTCTAGAACAGCCTTGCGCAATTGCAAGCCTTCAGAGCGAAGGCTTCGGTTTTCCGCTCTCAGGCACTTCAACTCGGCCACAAAGACGTCCAGTTTACTCGCCATATTGTCAATCACGCGCCATAAACCGGCGGGAACGCAAGGACTCTCTTGTGCCGCAGTTGACGCAGCGAACGAAGTACTTGCCGAGTTGTCAATGTGAGCATCAGCCGTGTCATCGGCCGGATTCGATGGGATGTTATGGCGTCGGGTACAATCCGTACACTTGAAGGAACTTGTCCCAGATTCCATGAGAAAGTTATAATCTTCGAGGCCGATGTTCAAACATTCGCAGTGAAACTTTCTGTTGCAACCAGCAGAACAGATAACGTATTGTTGCTTCGGATAGAAACGAGCATCACACGTGCCACATACGCCCCTCTTGGGAGCGCTGTGAGAAAAGTCTTTCACTGGCGGAGTCATTCCGCGGAATGACGCCGCTATGCTTCGTGTATTCTGGAAGGAGCGCAATCGACCCTTTGCAAAAGTTGACGCCATCTGCGCCAACTACCCGAGTTCGCCATTGTTTGGGCACGTACTCTGAGCAGACTTGTGCTCGTTCCTTGAAAAACGTAATGGATTACATTTACAAATTACCGAGCCTCAAATGTAATGTTACAAATTACTTTCGCTGAAAAGCAACAGATTTCTTTACTCGTTACGTGACAAATTCCTTTCATGTTACTTTTTCCCTAAACTTATCAAGAAAACAATAGAAACAATTTTGATATTTTTCAAAAATGTTCCGCAACACTACTTTTCATTTCTCATACGCCCGTATTATGGTGGTCCTTGTAAAAATAAAATACGGTGTTTAAGAGAAAGAGTGTGCACTCTGTCGCGTTGCGGCAGAAGCCACGAAGGAATGACCACACGAAATTCTGTGCAGAGCCAAAAAGCCCTCGTTTATTATTTTTCAATCCTTTTATATCTGTCTGCCCAGGCAGCATGACGCAGGGATACGCTGTCGCGTAGCCAGCGATATAAGATATCGCTTCATCTTTTTTTTTTCCCAAAAGCAAAACAGAACTTCCAATTAGAACTCAGATTGTACAAAAGAAAATGAAACAAGAAAAGCAAGAAACGTTGTTACATACACTACGCATTTATAGAATTACTCCAGCACCTTTTCAAGACTCACACGTATCACTTAAATACACAACTAGAAGCATTGATACTTCACTTCGACCATTTCAAGCATCTGCACATTGTTTTTTACCTACTCATCAATACCCAATCTTTTAGGTTTTCTAATTGTTCGCCCATACCGCGTGACGACGACGGGAGAGTCATAGGACTCTCTTGACGTTATAGGCGCGGGAACCAAAGCACTTGACCGAACCGTGTTCGATACCATCTCGTCCTCCCCTCTATTCATGCTGACTGGGAAATCGTAGCTTCCTCCGATTTCTTGTTGTCGCGGCAAAAACCGCAAACTTGTCCTGTTCCGCACCAGGGTTAACTCGAATGACGTTTGTACCTCGTAGGACCTCTGCCTTCTGGCTGGAGCCAAAACCTCCGCATTCGCCTTCACGTCCGTCACCCATACCCGATCGCCGATGTGAAGAGTCCGCAACACTCGCTCCGTGGCGCTTGTCAAACCTTTGACGCTGCTTATCTCTTGCACTGTCGACTCTTCGGATCAACTCCGCTTGACTCAGGTTTGTTGGATGCAGTTGTTCGGGTACCATGGGCAGTCTCGTTCGAAGCCGTCAACCCATTAGTATCTTAGCGGTACTCTTCCCAGTTATACCCGGAGTCGCCCTGTAAGCCAACAACGCAAGGTTAGCATCAGATGACATTTGCATCAATCTTTTGACTGTTTGGACCATTCGTTCTGCCTCCCTATTGGCCTGTGGGTATCGCGGATTTGTTGTTCGCTGGCAAAAGCCGTACGTTTCCGCGAACCTCCCAAACTCCGACGACACTAACTGCGGTCCGTTAACGCAAATTACCGTTTCCGGGATTCCATGACGCGCAAAAATACGCTTCAACTGCTCGATCACCGCTGCTTGCGTAGGAGAGATAATCCACCACCGGCAAGAAGTCCGCCCCTTTTATCTGACAAAGATCGATTTCCAGCTTCTGCCACGGAAAGTCTGGAGTAGACGAAGGCATCATTGGCTCCGAGCTTTGGTTAGCGAATTGAGCACACGGACCGTAATGAAAATATGCTTGCTCAAGCCTGGCCACCAAACGCACTCTCGAGCACGTGCCCGGCATCTGTTGACGCCTTGGTGGCCTTCGTGCAACCGAGACAACACTTCCAACCGTAGTTTTTGTGGCACAACCCTTGGTGAAAAGTCGTTCAAAATCAGTATACTGAATGTATACTAATAGTCAACTTAGGTTACGTACTGAAATCGTGCTAGTTTCACACTTTTATGAAACAAAATAGTATACCTTTAGTACACCCCAAGTACATGCACTCTAAAAAAAGGGGGTGTAGACGTTACACCCCTTGTCACATATACGACACCCCAAAACTTCAGTTGGATGTACAGCGCACTGACGTTGTACCGACGCTACCGAATTTCACGAGCGGCTTGATAGCCGAGTTGTACAACTCATTAAAATAGTTAATGTAAGTGTGACTGACTGCAAAAAAAGTTATCGGGGTTTTCTAGGCTCAACTGCAAAACCTGTGTGTTTTTTTCCTGTAGACTTTGATACGTACAGTCGGGAGCAAAAGTTTGCGGGGCACGGGAGCGCGTGCCGAAATGCATCGCCGCGCCGTCCGACGGCGCGCCGCCGCATTGAAAAGCCGCGCTTTGCGCAGGCGCGCCTTTTGTGCTCACTATCATATCTCTTTCGCTCGTTTCTTTCCGACGCATTCCTGGGCCGGCCTGCTAGACCCAGCGTCTCAGCTGAGACTGGGTAAAAGAAAGCACTAGCTGCCAAAGTCAGCGCACGAGCTGAGCGGGACTCAAGCTGCGTCGCGGGACTCAAGCTGCGTCTCAAGACGCTCGCGCGCCCCAGCCTTTGCAGTGCTTTCTTTCACCTAGACTCAGCTGAGACCAGGGTGTAAGATAGACAGGTGGGGAAACGGCCCATAGAGGCTTACCGCAGCGCCGTGACCGGATTGTGTACTCGTCTGCTTGCGGGTACCCCCAATTTGCAACAGATGGCGCTGCGGCGAGAAGAAAAAAAATCTCCGTCAGTTTAGTCGGTCGCCACTGGTCGCCCACCCGGAGTGAGAGTTCGCGATGCTCCACATAGATGGCGCCACAGAAAAAGAGAAACCCCGGGGGTACACAATCCGGTCGCTCATTTGGCTCTCGTTTCCCCACCTGTCTATCTTACACCCTGGCTGAGACGCTGTTCTAGCAAGCCGACCCTGATAACAGGAGCCGGCGCCAGGGGCGCGAGTTAGCGCTTCGCTGGCTGTCATGATGGGCGTCTGCTTCAGCGGCCTCGCAGCCGCCGCGCTTTGTGACGGAGCTCGCGGGGTGGGGTAACCAGGCGCTTTGTCCCCCTGCGCGGCTGCTGAGGCAACTGAAGAGGACGCGAGGCATGACAGCCAGCGAAACGGCAACTTGCGCCCCTGGCGCCGACTCCAGTTATCAGGAGTGAGTCGGACAGAAACGAGCGAAAGAGTCATGACTGCCACCACGAAGGGCACGCATGCGCTAAGCGCGACGTTTTAATGCGGCGGCGCGCCGTTGCACGGCGCGGCGATGCATTTCGGCAGGCGCTGCCGTGCCCCGCAAACTTTTGCTCCCGACTGTACTTTAGCTGTTTAATATGTTATGTCACACCGTCATCAACACTCGCAAAAGTTGGGGCAGTCAGTTCGACGTCAGCGCGCTGTACGTCGAACTGAAGTTTTGGGGTGTCGTATATGTGACAAGGGGTGTAACGGCTACACCCCCCCCCCCTCTTTTTTTTAGAGTGTGTGTAGTATACTATAAGTGCACCTAGAGTGTACATTTAGCCTAATATAACTGTAGATTTAGTACACTACATGCATGCTTTTAGTGTACTAAAGGTACACTACCAGTACATATATAAGGGGTGTCCTAGATAACTTGCACCAAACTTTAAAAAGAAAACGGGGCGTTCTGCGGGAGTGAAACCAACTGTACGCTGTTAGCAAGTCTCTTGCGAAAGTGCACGAAATTTTTTTAGTGCGCCTAGTTATTTAATTAAGACTAACAAGCTAACTTTTGAAAATCTTTATTTAAGAGCCGAGGTGTGAATTGGAAAGTTGTAGAGCGCATTAAGAAACACACGATTAAGCTATTTTCAACAACGTGCACTTTGTATGCTCCTTCTTAGCCTTCAAAAAACGCCCGCGAAATACAAAATACCGCGTGACAACTCGCTTCCCCAATCAAGGCGCGTGGGTGCGCCGCGAATGTGCGTTCTTTGAAGCCCGGAAAAAAGCACGAAAGCGTATTTATTATGTTGCAAACACTTTAATTGGGTGTTTCTCAATGCGCCCTGCAACTTTACAATTGACATCTTGGCCCTAAAAGAATATTTCAAAGGCTAGCTGACTAATCTTAGTTATTGAGATAACCAGGCGCTTTAAAAAAATCTGTGCACTTTCGCAAGACGCTTGCTAACGACTATACTTCGTTTCAGCTTGGGTCCGAGCGCGGTTGATGTAATGAGCCGAAGGGCCAATCAAACAGCGAAGAGGCACAACGTCATGGCGTGCCCTCTGCAGTTGATAGGACCAGCGGGTATTCGCAGTCTCTCTGTGCGTGCTCCTACGCCGGCTAGTCTTATCAAGCGCAGAGAGCACGCCATGACGTTGCGCTTTTTGCGCTGTTTGATTGGCCCTTCGGCTGATAATATCGGCCGCGTTCGGACCGAAGGTGAAACGAAGTATAGTGATGGACCGAATCTGCCGAACTTCAGATTCGGCAAAGTTCGGCATATGCCAAACTTTTGAAGGGAAGTTCGGCAAAGATTCGGCAAAAAATTCGGCAAATGTCTGCGCACGCGCGAGAGCGCGACAGGGTGATGGATTGCAAATGGACGCCGTGCGGTCGTGTAGTTACCATCGTACAGTGTAGAACATCCAGTGAATACGGCTAGGTGTTGGAGTAGGCAACACGGTAATTGCGTTTGTGAGCCTTTGCGAGTGTTTGTTCTCAATATTTTCTGCCTCAAGAGCGGAAGATCGACCAATAATACAGGGAGAAACAAGGAGACGGCAGGCTCTTTAAATCGACCGGAAAATTCGGTTTCTTAACCTATCACGCTACAACTTTGTGCAGCGTTGCCCACAGACGGTGCATTTTTTTTTGTAAAATTTGCAAAGAGCGAACTTACCTGAGAAAAAAAGCAAAGAAAGAAAAAGGCTTAGCTCCTATGGAAACGCAGCGACGCCACCGGTCTTCAAAGATCACGGCGCCGTTTCGCACGGGACACAAGAGATGGCGCAACGAACGCCGCCAACGAACGAGCATTCGGCGCCGAGAGCCAGCGTCTTTAGCAGACAATCTTTTCGACTCAAAAGCGGCGCGCGTTCCGCAGGCGGCGACAGTCGCAGAAACAAAAACAGGCGCCGTAACAACAAGCAACTGCAGTTCCTTGTCTGCTAAATACGCTGGCTCTCGGCGTCGTCTGCTCGTTCGTTGGCGGCAGTTGGCGTCGCGACCGCTTGCGCCATCTCTTGCCTCCCGTGCGAAACGGCGCCGTGCTCTTTGAAGACCGGTGGCGTCGCTGCGTTTCCATAGGAGCTAAGCCTTTTTTCTTTTTTACTTTTTCCTCAGGTAAGTTCGTTCTTTGAAAATTTTACAAAAAAAATGCACCATCTGTGGGCAACGCTGCACAAAGTCGTAGCGCGATAGGTTAAGAAACCGAATTTTCCGGTCGATTTAAAGAGCCTGCCGTCTCCTTGTTTCACCCTGTATATGCAGTCCACTCAGCAAGTGACAGATGATGCGGTACTTTCTGGATGACGCAGTTTTCGTTTGACCTTTTTAGTGATGAAGCATTTACTCACAATTACTTTAAAGCATTCGTTGCATTTATAACGATCCTGTTTTCGACTCACAAGAAGTTTGTGACAAAACAAAATATTATTGATTTTCAATTAGCGTTATTTCGGGGTTATCATGTATCTACATAAAACTAAACACACAACTATTGTGCTCGACGTTGCACATCCGACATTCCTAACTCTTCCTATCTTCCTAAACGTCCGTGTGTGTCCTAAACCAGAAACCGGCATTTTAAAGGTGAAAAGCGAGACGTTGCGAATATGGGACGCACGCTTTCATGCAAAGCTGACGTCAAGTTAATCAAATAAAGACATGCATATTGACAATAATATTTAGTGTTTTTTTTTTTTCTGGTGAAGGCAGGGGGGTAAAGGTGGGCGAGGAGGAGTGGCAAATCGCGTGCGCCGACATCCTGGGTCCCGAGTGAAAGATCGCGAAAGAAAGCGTCAGAACACGAGAGAAAGAAACCAATGTTGCCAGCTGAAGGACGACAGTCGCAATGGTAATCGCGAAGACTGAAAACTCTCAGCAAAATAAACAGTGATAATTTAACGTTGTAAACTAAATTCCGAGCTATTCTAACGCTTATAAAAGGCAATATACTCATTACGCTGCATTAACTTCCCTTCTGTCGAAATCTCGGAAATCTGGTGGTTGCGCGGTTTCGTATTCCTGGGGCGCGGCCACCCGCGGAGCCGATTATCTGGTTTAGTTTAGTGTTGACGGGAGACCGTACATCTGCGCGCTATGCAAAAAGAAAGCTTCGAAAGGAACGCGAATACCTTTCCACCGGTAAGTTCGTGGATTGTTGAAGTTCGTGAAATCGAATGTTGTCGACGAAACTTCGCAGAACAAATGGTATGCGACTCCCTTTCCGCAGGTGCGATCGGGGACAGCGGGGCTTCGGTTGCCATGGTAACCATGTGTGGGACCCCGAGAGTCTGCCTGCATGCTCCGCCGCTTGCGGCAGCCAGAATGCATGGGAAAATGGCGGACCTTTTCCTCTAGAGTTAGTATATGATCTCTATGGGTGAAGGCTCAGTAACCGTTGAATTCATTTTCGCGCACGAAACGGTGATTCCCAGAGAAAGTAAAAATGCAGTGCTATTGCCTTTGTATTTACACCACACACACTTGCAGTCTTGCACTGATGAGGCTTCCAAACGGAAACTCTCGTAGCGTGATTCGTGACTGCGCTCGCTGTCACCTAACGTTGCTACTCCCCAACTTGCCCCAACCTCGTTGTCACGCCACTTCTGCAAGAAGTCACTAAAATTGCCAGTAAACACACAAAAACAACACCGATGCAATTATCTTGTAGAATATAACCTTATAAAGTAATAACTGTGCCAATATGCCTTGCATGTTGCATTTATAAGTTGAGAAAAATACAACAAAAAACCTTTTTTCGTTAGAAAAAAGGAAATATCAACGTAAGTCTGGTAACAATGTATTTTTGCCGAATCTTTAGAAAAGTTCGGCAAAAGTTCGGTCTTGCCGAATCCCAAGATTCGGCGCCGAACTTTCGATTCGGCAAAAGTTCGGCCCATCACTACTAACGACAGATGATTTCACTCCTGCAGAGCGCTCCGTTTTTTTTTAAAGTAAGGTGGAAGTTATCTGGGACGCTGTGTATGTCGGGCGTTCTGAATGAAAAGAACGGTCTAAAATTGGCCAAAAAAATCGGCGCCTGTATTTAAAAAGCTGACTTTTCAAATTTGTTTCTTTGAACGGCTGGATTCCAACTTGTGAAATTTTTTGACATATAGCTCCATTCTCGTGAAATGTTAAGAAACACCGTTGACAACTTAATTGATGATAATGCAGAGGCGCCACCATCAGGAGATGCACTCTTAAAAATTAGTCAGGAAATTTACGAGGAAAGTCTTGGCAGCTTTATTTCCAAACATTTATCGTCAAAATAACGTACAATCTTGCTATGAAATTATGTGGGAAAAGTAAAAAAAAAAAAAAAAAGAAGAGGCACCGCATTTTTAAGTTGCGAGCATAGACTTGAAAATGACAATTGAATCATTTCAATTGAATCATTTCCAAATCTTCCCTTGTGAAAATAATGTACTGCCGTTTTCCAACATTGACTAGGAGAGTCGTCATTTTGATTTGCGGCTACGTACGTGAAAATTACGAGGAAATCTTTGGCAGGTCTATTTCCAAACATTCCTCGTGAAAACGCCGTACCAGCGTCTTCTGAAACTGTGTGAGAAAAGCCATAAAGAAAAGGTGCATTGCATTTTTCAACTGAAGGTATGTATGCGTAGCATACAAACATTATGATCAGTGTTCTTCACGTAACTGATAAGACAGAAATTGAAATCCTACTTATCACTTTATTCAAGTTTCCGAGCCTGCCTCACTGTACACTCCCCTTTGTGATGATGCTGTGCCATTACATCATGCGTAAAAAGAGAAGAGAAAATTACCCGTTGCCACCCTATGATATAACATCACATAACTCGCTCAAAGGACCACTATGTGAGGAAGGCAAGATAGTAACAACTTCATCCTGACACAAGGGTGAGAAAATCGGACAATAGCATTTCTGAAAGCCTGATATTTCAGACATTGGTGGTGTGCCTTCTTTGCATGCCCAGGGCTATGCTACAGGTAATAGTGTTCATCGCCGGGCACATTTATTACCTAAATCTTAGGCACCATAAAGAAAATGTGTGACAAACAATAGCATTTTCCAAATTCAAGGTTGCAGCTGCTACATTTTACGCACATATGGATTGATGAAGGCCACAACGAAAACATCCGAGAATGGCCATTTTCAGGGTCGTACTAATATTAAAATTTTATTTTAGAAGTTTAGTGTATTACGGTATTCGATATTGGTTTCAAGATTAATTTTACTATTGTAAACGACTTAATTTTTGCGAAGGCTTAGTTTTTGCGAGTTTATCGAAACTGCTTAAAATTGGGCATGCAAAAAAAGTAACCCCATGGATATGAATCCATTGAACATTACTCCTGATTGCGAAATTTTGTACCTGCAAAGTATTCCCAACGCTAACACTTCATAAAATGTATGAAATATTGAGCTCGCGAAAATAAAGTCGTTTATGCATGCCACTGAAACCTTTCAAAAGTCATCGTTGCAATGGATTTGCTTTGTTCAGTGCGCTTCTCCGCAAGTGCCAGTGCGCTGCAAAAAATAGTTCTGGATGAAATCCCAAGAACAAGACATTTGAACGTGGGACATACGCACTTTTTGATAAAATAGAATCTCAAAATTTTCACATCGAATGGTTTCCCAGGAGTCTTCTCGGGTCCGCATGCACTGTTACTCCGCAACAAGCAGGCTCTCTTGGGATGACAAGAAAAAAAACCAGCGCCCTCAGCGCTGTTCGAACCAGCACTCGGGAGAGTTCAAAAGCCTGTCATGCGCTCGCTATCAGGACAGGCCGCTTACTTCCGGTGGCTTCCTACCTGTTTGCTCGATGCACCATTCAGCCACCCATAATAGAGATCAGTGGGCGGACGCCACTTTTACTCTTGTGATTCAGTTCCCTGCAGGTTCCCATAGGTTGCAACCTGCTAGCCAAACTTAGTCAGGCCTGAAGCCCTGCGGGAAATGTCAATTCCTGTTCTTTTAGACGTAGACACCCACATTTTGCGTGTACCTGAAAGAAGCTCTAACACAGAGGACACAAAATGATCGGCCCTTTTTGAATGCATCCTTTTCTTTTGCTGACAACATACATACAAGTCACACGCTATTACACATGCAGTGGTGCGGCTTAATTTATGATGAGCACTTTTTTATATAACTTCGAGCTTTTAGAGAAAAGATTCAATATAATGGGTTGGACATAAATGGTTGCTATGAACTATCTTATACATTTACACATTACATGATACGGTAGGGCTGTACTGCATCAATTACAGATTTGTAAGCAATTAAAACTTGGCATTAATTTAAATTATTACCATTGGCTATTATTCTTTGACAAGGAATAACTGGGCGAGTTGGTAATCTTTCAACTCCATCTAATATTCAGGTCCTTTTTTGTATTTTTTCACGCTTTTGCTTTCTCTAACTGCTTCCTTTTTGTAGCGGCTTTCGCCGCCACTAAAAAAACGTGACTTTAAAACTCACTTTATTTACATCACACAATCATAAACTTGGAAAGCGTGCCGCTTCGGCATACGCAAAGAGACCGCGCGTCTCTACGGCACAGGCATCAGCACAGGCAAGAAATCATGCTGCTCGCTCTTGTAACGTTTTTCTCGCTCCCGCTTTATGAAACAAATCGTTGGCGAGAGGCTGTTGGGACCACACGTCAGAACTAGCATGACCTGTGTTTGCTTGACCTGCCGTCAGACTGCACTTGAACGCTCCGCAAAAGCGTCGTCGGGCGAGCGTCGTAGGATGGCACCCAGAACAGGCCCGCGGCTGGCTTTCGGTTCCGCCGCACGCGAATCATTCTCACCCTGCGGAAAGTCATAAATTTTGAAGATACACTCTTTTCAAATAACGAAATAACACCGGGTAGAGCATAGTTAGAATCAAGCACAGCTTAGCAAGCACAAGGTACACGACAAAGTTTGAAACAGCGGCGCACTACGCAGAAACAAAAGAAACTTCCTCACCGGCGCTGGCACGTCGGCCATGACTGTCCGCCACTTACTTGTGTTGGTAAGACGCAGCGTCTCCCAGCTACTAATCGCTCGCTAATCCTGAACACGGTATTCGTAAGTAAGATATCTAAAATATCCGCTAAAACGGCTAAAACGTAAATAAGGAAGCGATGCTCGAAGCCGTCGGAACTCCAACGGCGGCCGAACGGAAGCAGATTGCAATAGCGATGGTCTTGCGCAGTTTTCAACTCTTTTTTATCTTTGTTTTTTTGAAGATAAAACTAACCAATCAATATATATTAATAATAATAATGTCACTATATTAATTTTCTAAAAATTAACAAAAATTCAGTCAATCTTAGGTTTTATCTAAACTTTAGGTTTTCTTTTTCAGAGTAAAACCGAAACTATCTCAAACAATTTCTCCTTCGTCGCCAAAGTTATTCTGATTCATCTGCGCGTGCTTGCGCTCCTGGGATTTCGGCGTTTCTGGAAGGCTCGGCTCTCGCGGCAAATAAATAATGAAAGCAACCTCGTATTTTGAAACAATGCATGAGCTTGCCCGTCTTTTTTGGCGAGGGAAAGACACGCAAAATTTATGTCGATTTTTTAGTGTGGAACTCTCGATCGACTGCGTTGGCGTGTTCGTTGTTGCAATTGCCAAGCTCTTTTCACGTGAATTGAGATGTCTTAGAGTTTTGCGAGATAAATTTACACCATGAAACACTTTCGGTGAAAGCTTGAGGTTGTGATATGAAGGCGCCGATTTCTCCAGCCAATTTCAGAGCGAGCTTCCATTCTTAACACCACTTAGCTTATGCGGTTCAGAAGTTGATTTGCGCTGCAGGTGACTATGCAAGGTGGAGCATCTTATGTCCCCAATATTAGCCGTGGTTTCCCTTGCCTCAAGTCCTTTTGCTTGCTGTGGATGCAGACATCTGAAACAGTCGTATAGTGTGCTGAGACCTGCATTACAAAAACACTGGATCATCTTGCAAACGGAATTTGTCTACTAGTCTATGAGGCAGCACGCAAGTGGCGGTGCACTTTGAAAACAGACATGTGCATGGTTTGGCATCAGCAGCATGAAACACTTGGTGCAATTGCCCTCGATCGTCTAGCTTCCGAATAGTGCTAACACTTTTTTACAGTAAACGTTTCTTCAATAAAGGTAACAAATACAGTTCGGGGAAAATAAAAGCTATCTTTGCAATAAAAGACTTTTCAATTGATAAATATGGTAGAAATGACTAGCTAAGATAATTATTGACAAGTTAGATAACGGTACTTTCATTGGCGTACAATGTAGCTAACTTTTCTACTTGTGCTTTTTTGAGTATGTTGCATTTGCGACGTAAGTATGCTGTGACAGTGCCGGTCGTTTGACCGGGGAACTTTTGGACCACGTGGTCTGCAGTAAAATGAGAAATGAAGCATCCCTTTGTCACATTATGTCAGCTATACCCGGTGATATTTTTTAATCAACAGGTTTCTAGAAAAAAGGGGGCTCACTGCCACGTTGATGCAGTCTTCAGTGTGTCGTGCGACTCGGCGGACATTACATGGGTGAATAACCGTGGCAACATTTTTATTAATTAACTAAAATCCGTAAATTACCTTTTTTACTATTGCTGTTTTAGAGGCAGTCATTATTAGAGCCTAACCCAATCAAAACTATTCAGGAAAGAGCAAAGGGCTTTGAGATATTTATTTATCAAGTTTTGCACTTTCTTCTCCCGATTCAAGAACCACGCGCGGCAGGGGCGGGCAAAGTGGAGAGTGACTTAGCGGTTTTGACATGGCATGTCGGTGATGGCATGTTTGTTTGTGATAGTGAGAACTTCTCATATTGGAGTTCCATGCATTATTTAATTTTCTAGTGAAGTTACAACCCTCATAAAGTGCTGTCGCATTCAGCATGAACAAACTTGCACACTTTTGACAGCGTGCCTTTGGTGGATGCTCCAGCAATATACTTCCAACGGTGCGTCTGAAGCGACTACGTAAGCATAACATCCTGCGCTCTGCCCAGCGCGCTGTTTTTTAATCAGGCGACGAAAGGCAGACTTTTAGCTATGAATAACCCAAAACTCGTCGCCTTTTCGCAAATTGTTTCGGTTTTGGCGAGAGTTTATTCATAGCCCCTTTAAAATTGAAAATTTATCATGGTCAATTACACTGTCAATTAAAAAAGTTAATTAGACAACGTACTGTGACGTTTGTTTACTCATCTAATGTCCGCCGAGGCTACAAATATCCTGTGAAAACGGCATCCGGCTATCTATCGCGTTTTTAATGTGTTGATCTTAAAAAAAATCGTATATATATATATATATATATATATATATATATATATATATATATATATATATATATATATATATATATATACCCGTTACGATAATTTGAGTACGCCGACTGCAAGCACTGAAACTATACCTTTAGTATACTTACGTGCACTTCCTGTATACTGATTTTGAACTACTTCTTACCGCGAGCACTACGATTCTACTACATGTACTAGTTTTGTACGGACGAGTATACTTTCAGTGCAGCATCATTTTTACTGGAAGTATACTTTAAGTACACTTAAAGTAGTGTACCTAATGTATACTATAAGTGTGCTTTAACTACACTTAAAGTATACATTTAGTACGAAACCAACACTGAAAGTATACTTTTAGTATACTTCAGTGCACTTCTAGTATACTGATTTTGTACGACTTTTCTCCGAGGGAATTATCAGGTTACCGACTATCGAAAATCCATTCGCTTCCGTTATCAGAGCTCTGTCCTGCCAGTATGGTTGAAGAAAACAATGCAGTGACGACTTTCTCGGCCAGCCCTCTCGACATAGGCGAGTTAAAGAATCACAAACCTCGTTCATCCTTTGATACTCTTTTACTTTTCTCAAAAAGTTATCTCCTTCCTCTAGGCCCATCAAGCAACCTTGCGTATAGCAATTGAGACTTCCGCTACTGAAAGAACGCTGTTTCTGTACAGTGCCTTAAAGGGGGTAGTGTAGTTACCGCGCAGCCTCCACCATGCATCGGGAACGGCCGCTCCTTGGAAGACGGTGTAGGTGGCGCTTCGATCCGCAGCTCCGTTAGGGTGCCTCAATCGGCCGGCAGATAGAGGCACCCTAACACGCTTCATAACTAATATAAATACCTCAAAAACAATTATTTGTTTCCATTGAACTTCCAACGACATGATTTGTGTTTGAAGGTGAATAAAAATCTGAAACTAGCAGACGACAGTGTAGTCGACAGCTGCGAATCGGCCGGAGCTGGCCGGAGCCAAGCTGACCATGAAGCTGACCAAGCGGCCAAGCCGGAGCTATAGCCGGAACGACGGTGCTGCAAGCGCCAGCGCCACCCGCGGCCGTCTTCCAACGCTGTGCCGCTTCTCCGGTTTCGTTCGCTACACTACCCCCTTTAAGCCACTGTAGTTTCTGTCTGTCTCGGTAAGCGGGGCACGGGACGAAGTGCCTGCTGTGGCAATCAGCTTGCCGGGGACCCCTTAGCGAAAAGTCATTCGAAATCAGTATACTGAATGTATACTAATAGGGAACTTAGGGTATGTACTGAAATCGTACTAGTTTCACACTTTTATGAAGCAAAATAGTATACTTTTAGTACAGCACAAGTGCATATGTAGTATACCATAAGTGCACCTCGAGTGTACATCTAGCATAATATAAGTGTACTATCGGGGAAAAATGAAATGCGAACAGAGGAGCGCGTGGCTTGCCGTACAGGCTGCGCCACCTGGAAGTGAGCCTAGGGGCGAGGGTGCGTGGCCTACTCCGATGTGTTCACGCCCTTCGCTCGGCGCTCCCCAAGCTTCGGCAGTGCGCCTCTCAGTGCGCTGAAAGCTGCCACCGCTATCGTTGTCTGCTCGGCGTGTGCGGCGAGCTTCTTCGCGCCGCACGCGCTGAGCCAGCAAAGATAGCGGTGATAGCTTTCAGCGCACTGAGAGGCGCACTGCCGAAGCTTGGGGAGCGCCGAGCGAAGGGCGTGAACACATCGGAGTAGGCCACGCACCCTCGCCCCTAGGCTCACTTCCGGGTGGCGCAGCCTGTACGGCAAGCCACGCGCTCCTCTGTTCGCATTTCATTTTTCCCCGATAGTACACTACTAGTACATATATAGGGAGTGTCCCAGATAACTTGCACCAAACTTTAAAAAGGAACCGGGGCGTTCTGCGGGAATGAAACCAACTGTACGCTGTTAGCAAGTCTCTTGCGAAAGTGCACGCAATTTTTTTAGTGCGCCTAGTTATTTAATTAAGACAAACAAGCTAACTTTTAAAATCTTCGTTTAAAAGCCGAAGTGTGCATTGGAAAGTTGTAGAGCGCATTAAGAAACACCCCACTAAACTATTTTCAAAAGGTGCACTTTGCATGCTCCTTTTTCCTAGCCTTCAAAAAACGCCCGCGAAATACAAAAAAATACCACATGACAATTCGCTTCCCCAATCACGGCGCGCGGGCGCGCCGCGAATGTGCGTTATTTGAAGGCCGGATAAAAGCACGAAAGCGTATTATGTTGCAAACACTTTAATTGGGTGTTTCTCAATGCGCCCTGCAACTTTACAATTGACATCTTGGCCCTTAAAGAATATTTGAAAGGTTAGCTGATTAATCTTAGTTATTTATATAATCAGGCGCATTAAAAAAATCTGTGCACTTTCGTAAGACACTTGATAATGACAGTTAATTTCACTCCTCTAGAGCGCTCCGGTGTTTTTTAAGTATGGTGTAAGTTATCTGGGACGCCGTGTACGTCGAGCATTCTGAATGGAAAGAACGGTCTAAAATTGGCCAGAAAAATCGGCGCTGCATTTAAAAAGCTGACTTTTCAAAGGTGTTTCCTTTGAATGGCTGGATTCCAACTTGTGAAATTTATGAGACATAGCTCCATTCTCGTGAAATGTTAGAAACACCGTTGACAACACTTAATTGATGATAATGCAGAGGTGACATTATCGGGAGATGCACTCTTAAAAATGAGTCAGGAAATTTCCGAGGAAAGTCTTGGCAGCTCTATTTCCAAACAGTTCTCGTCAAAATAACGTACGATCATGTTATGAAATTATGTGGGAAAAGTTGTCAAAAAAAAGAAGAGGCACCGAGTTTTTAAGTTGCGAGTATAGACGTGAAAATGGCAATTGACTCATTTTCAAATCTTTCCCTCGTGAAAATAAGTACTGCCGCTTTCCTACATTGACTAGGAGAGTTGTCATTTTGATCGTCGGCTATGTACGTGAAAATTACGAGGAAATCTTTGGCAGCTCTATTCCCAAACATTCCTCATAAAAATGACGTACCCGCGTCTTCTGAAACTGTGTGAGAAAAGCCATAAAGAAAAGATGCATTGCATTTTTCAACTGAAAGTATGTATGTGTAGCATACAAACATTATGATCAGTGTTCTTCACATAATTGATAAGACAGAAATTGAAATCCTACTTATCACTTTATTCAAGTTTCCGAGCCTGCCTCACTGTACACTCTCCTTTGTGATGATGGTGTGCCATTACATCCTGCGTAAAAAGAGAAGAGAAAATTACCCTATGCCACCCTATAATATAACACCACATAACTCGCTCAAAGGGACCACTATGTGAGGAAGGCAAGATAGTAACCACTTCATCCTGACAGAAGGGTGAGGAAAATCGGACAATAGCATTTTTGAAAGCCTGATATGTCAGACATTGGTGGTGTGCCTTCTTTGCATGCCCAGGGCTATGCTACAGGTAATAGTGTTCATTGCAGGGCACAACATTTATTACCTAAAATCCTAGGCACCATTAAAGAAAATGTGCGACAAACAATAGCCTATTCCAGATTCAAGGTTGCAGCTGCTACATTTTAAGCACAGATGTATTAATGAAGGCCACAACGAAAACATTCGAGAATGGCCATTTTCAGGGCTGTACTAATATTAACATTTATTTTAGAAGTTTAGTATATTACGGTATTCGATATTGGTGTCAGATTAATTGTACTACTGTAAACTACTAAATGTTTACGAAGGCTTAGTTTTTGCGAGTTCATCGAAATTGCTTAAAATTGGTCCTGCAAAAAAGTAACCCCATGGATACGAATGCATTGATAATTACTCCTGATTGTGAAATTTTGTACCTGCAAAGTATTCCCAACACTAACACTTCACAACATGTATGAAATATTGAGCTTGCGAAAAAAAGTCGTTATTATGCCATTCAAACCTTTCAAAGCGCTCGCAAAGTCACCATTGCGATGAATTTGCTTTGTTCAGTGCGCTTCTCCGCATGTGCCAGTGCGCTGCAGAGATTAGTTCTGGATGAAATCCAAGAATAAGACATTTGAACGTGGGACATATGCACTTTTTGGTAAAATAGACTCTCAAAATTTTCACATTGAATGGTTTCCCAGGAGACTTCTCGGGTTTGGCATGCACTGTTACTCCGCAACAAGCAGCCTCTCTTGGGATGACAACAAAAACCCCAGCGCCTGAACGTTGTTCGAACCAGCGCTCGGGAGAATCGAAAAGCCTGTCAAGCACTCGCTATCAGGACAGGCCGCCTACTTCCGGTGGCTTCATACCTGTCTGCTCGATGCACCATTTAGCCACCCATAATAGATATCAGTGGGCGGACGTCACTTTTACTCTTGTGATGCAGTTCCCTGCAGGTTCCCATAGGTTGCAACCTGCTAGCCAAACTGAGTCAGGCCTGCAGCCCTGCGGGAAACGTCAATTCCACTCTTTTAGACGTAGACACCCACATTTTGCGTGTACCTAAAAGAAGCTCTAACGCAGAGGAAACAAAATGATCAGCCCTTTTTGAATGCATCCTTTTCTTTTGCTGAGAACATACATACAAGTCACATCCTATTACACATTCGTGGTGCGGCTTAATTTATGATTTGCACTTTTTTTATATAACTTCGAGCTTTTAGAGGGAAGATTCAATATAATGGGTCGTACATAAATGGTTGCTATGAACTATCCTATACATTTACACATTACCTGATATCATAAAAGCACTAGAGCAGCGTAGGGCTGTACTGCATCAATTACAAATTTGTGACCAATTAAAAGTTGGCATTTATATAAATTATTACTATTGGCTATCATTCTTTGACAAAGATAACTGGGCGAGTTGGTACGTTGGTAGCCTTTCAACTCCATCGAATATTCGGGGTCCTTTTCGCAGTTTTTCACGGTTTTGCTTTCTCTAACTGCTCTGCTTTTTGTAGCGGCTTTGCCGCAACTAAAAAACGTGACATCCAAACTCACTTATTACATCACGCAATCGTAAACTTGGAAAGCGTGCCGCTTCGGCATACGCAAAGAGACCGCGCGTCTCTACGGCACAGGCATCAGCACAGGCAAGAAATCATGCTGCTCGCTCTTGTAACGTTTTTCTCGCTCCCGCTTTATGAACCAAAATCGTTGGCGAGAGGCTGTTGGGACCACACGTCAGAACTAGCATGACCTGTGATTGCTTGGTCTGCCGTCAGACTGCACTAGAACGCTCCACAAAAGCGTCGTCGGGCGAGCGTCGTAGGACGGCACCACCAACAGGCCCTCGGCTGGCCCTCGGTTCCGCCCACGCGAATCTTTCTCACTCTGCGGAGAGAGCCTATATTT
>JABSTQ010006529.1:0-69638 GCA_013358835.2 Ixodes persulcatus | reverse complement strand
GCACTTTCTCCTCGTCGCAAAGTATTAGAATTGTTCGGGCCCCGAAGCACTTACCGACACCATGTCACAGGAAAAGGAAACATTCACTGCGGTGGAACTTCTTTGCTTATAGAAGCTACCGATGTCACGGTAATTTCCTGTACAACACTAACTTTTTTTCAATTGGAAATATTTATATTACAACGAAAGCTAAAGGTAGCAAAAACAAACGAAAATAGAACCTGCGATACCACAACCCACTGTACCAGCATTATGTAAGCATCCGGGTTGGAAATCTATGTTTTGTTGAATTTCTTCGCTTACGAACCAACATGACTCTTTTTAAATCAACCCATATTTGACATAAATGCTGCTGTTCACACGGAAACAGGCATCCGCCGTGGTGATCTACGCTTCCCTACGTCTGCCTAGAGCAGACGACTCGACCACAGAAGCGAATAACACGATTCGGTCTTCACTGAAGCATCGAAGTTCGAACAGTACCTCATCAGTTTTTGTTAAAATAGTTTTCCCACAAATACCATGCGCAAAGTAAACGCAAGAATCTACGTCGTCTCGCGAGTGAACATGAAGAGCCTATGGGGCGGCCATGCCTCTATTTCCGCTTCGATGATGATGATAGCGCGACAGTTGCGCCACCTCTAGGTCGATCTCAAGGCTAATAGCCGGCTATAAATTGGTATATATCTTCGAAGCTACAGACGTGCATCCATACAATTGTCTGTAAACAGCTATACAAAAGTATGTCTTCGAAGCTATAGACGCGTGGCCAGTCAATTTTCTGCAGCCAGCTATAATAAAAAGTACATTTTTAAAGCTAAAGACAAGCAAACATTCAACTTTATACCGTCAGGTATAGATTGGTTTACGCCTCCAAAGGTTGAGACGCCCGATTATTCAGTTGTCTGTAGCCATCTTTAGAAAATAACATCCCAAGTAGCACAACACGTTGGGTTGGGGATGGGGCGGTATTGGCCTGCCATTATACTAATACAGGCCAGTACCGGAAACGCCCGAAGAGGCGACATCGGCCGGTCCCAATGCCGGAATCCGGCCGAAACCGAGAACTTATTGGGAAACTGGGATGTCGGGAATACGGGATGTTCCCAGTGAGCTCCCGACACAAATCCCCGGCATGGAACCGGTGGTACGGTAGGAAACCATCAGTGTGCCAGCGTATTTCCGGGTCAGAGCCAGTCCAATAGCGGATTAGTCCTAGCGTAATAACAGATCAGTGCCAGCGTTATTGCGGATCAGCGCCAGCGTATTTGTGATTCAGTATACCCATCATAGAACCACTAGAATGCTAGCTGTGTCAGACTTTAAAGCCCAAGTATGACATCCTACTGCATTAAGATTTTGAAGAGCTAGCTTCTCAGAAGACAAAATTCACTTAAATATGGAAAGGCTAAATTTCTCACTCATAATTATTTTATGGTTTTTCAGGTCTTTTATAGATACTGACCGTTTTAATTCGTTTTTCAAACTTGAACCGAAACAAGCCAGTTTAGTATTTGTGCAATTTTAAAAAACAATTCTGTGTGGAAACTTGACTTTCTCCATGTATACAGTATACTCACGGCAATTATTGTATACTTGTTGAAACAGCATGTTTCGTTCATCTGTCATCCAGATGCATATTGTGTGTAGTACAAGAAAGGAACATACAAAATTTGTTTACCGCGACGTTCTTTATTTTGACTCGTGCATCCATAGCAGCTAGCTCCTCCGCCAGAGTGTCCCTTATCGTCAAAGGCAGTTGGAACCACCAGTGGAATTTCCGTCTTTTAGAGCGCAGCTCTTAGGCGCCCGTTTCCGGCTCAAGCCCCCCCCCCCCTCCCCCGAGGAACTCGGGAGGACGTCGAGTTCCTTCGGAAGGACCTCAGGTTCCTTCGGGAGGACCTCGGGAGGACCTCGGGAGGACCTCGGGTACCTTCGGTGACCTCGGGGAGGGGGGGTCACGAGACCCCCCCCCCCCCCCCCGAGGTCACGTGACCCCCCCCCTCCCCGGGGTCATGTGACACCCCCCCACGAGGTCATGTGACCCCCCCCCCCTCAGAACCTTTCCCTTCTCCTCCTCAAAAGCTGCGCTCTAATTGGGCGTTACAGGGAGTTGTAAACGGCTTTCACTATTTTTAACTTTATTGCCCCTGCCCGCCTCTCTGTCCGCCAGCCGCTTCTCCATCGCGTCCATGCTGAAACCTTGAGAGCGACTTTGTATGGCACCTGTAAAGAAAATTGCCAGATCACACAGATTAGTTCAGGGATAGGGGAAGCCAATATCTTGCATACTAGCTACACACAAGGTGCTGTTCATAGACTGCAGTTTGCAAATGTTTTCTTTGTGTAAATAGTAGGTCCCTCACCTAGCCTGCAATACAAAGGTGACAGAAAGAGGGCACCACAGACGTGGAGATTCTGGGTTTGGCTACCACGCCAAGGCGCAAATTCTATGGAGGCATTTGGCTATTTCATGCAACCTATTATTAATCTAAATTGGGGCGCGAAAAGGGTTCGGAGCGCAGAGATGAGTGGCTCAAAAGAGAGCAAAGCTTTACCAACTGACACTCTGCAGACCATGGCCTCAAAATGGTCTTCATTAAATTTTCAACATGGAAACTAACAGGATAAAAAGACAAGACCAACAATATCTTTTTTCACAGTTACTTCAAAACGCTGCTTTTCAGTATGAAGGTTCCGAGAATGCTAACACTGGAGTTATTTATAATAGAAGCTGCAAGTCGAATTAAAAAAAAAAACGACAGGAACTGACGACTTATATTCTCCATACTGGAAGACTTAAAGAGAAACTGAAGCTGTTCTGTATTTGAGGAAGAACACCGAAACCGTCTTCATTGGGCCTCCAGGATCATGAATATTGAGTTTATCTTTCAATCTGGCTGCACGGAGGCTGCAGAAATTAATTTTGTAAAGTACAGCTGAAGCCCCTCCTTCCCGGGGCGTGATGTCATACTAGGAGTTTCGGAATCCCTGCTGTCGCGCATCTTCAGAGCCTGTCAAACCTCTGCACGTGAACTCTTGCTATTCTTAAAAATGTCACAAATAGATGTTACTGACTTGCGTCAGTGTGGAAAAATACAACTGCCAAGCTTGCAATTGCACGTGCTGCCCACAGGAGCGACACGCTACTTGCCGCCCCAAAGATCTAGTACGACGTCACGCCTAGTTGGAGGTTTTTCGCTGTTTTCTCGCGTCTAGTTACATCTGAGGTGAAAACGAAAGCGATACTCAGGTTCACAGTACAAAAATACGCCAGAATTGACCTCTAACTCGTTTTTTATTTCAAGAAGTGTTTCAGCTTCCCTTTAATTGTCAGCATATTTCAAAGTTTTTGCTTGTCTATTCAGCTCCAATAGAGATATCATCAATTTAATAGCTAGTAATGAATATGCATTACCAATGACCACCTTGCACATCATGGCGTTCCTTGAATCTGAAGTTTTCTTGGTAGCCCAGGAGGGAGAACCGCTACTTGTCTTGCTTTGAGAACAGGCATCCCACCATCTCTCGAACTACCTTTTGCAGGGTCTTGCTGTCTCCTAGGGACACGAGCTGCTCCTCCTAGAAAGACAAAATGTGTTGTCAATATATCAATAAAGTTATTGACATGCAGATACAATGGTATGAATATGTCTCAAGTAAGAGAATGTGAATGCCCATGTAAATGCAGCAAGCCACGCTATACATGCATCAAAATGTTACAATATTTACTGGAGAGAGAATAAAAACATATTTGAATATATAGCAACTCTACCTGTCTTAGACGAAACCAGAAAGATTAAAATATTTCCCTCCATACTTCTCTAAATCTCATTAGTCAGTCACATTCGTTGCATCGTTCAAATTGTGCAAACGTTTTGATGGATCATCGTTGCTCATCGACATCCACTCAGTAATTTTAATAATGTATGTGGTTCTCAAAAAGTGCATTCAAGACCCTGCGCATCTTGAATGTGTTAAAGCTATGTCTGCCCGCTAGTCATCCTGCACATTTACTGCCTATTTTACGACTTTACGAAGACTGGAATTGAAAAAGCCATAAAAAGCAGTACTTGCCCAAAACCGTCTTCATAGTCGCACAAAATGGCAACAGCAGCACAGTGTGAGTAGTTTTCTTTCCATATTTATGTTTAGTGCTCACTCAGTGGTGGTCCTGTAGGCCTATGAACCAACTTACTCAGCTCAAGCCGGCCACAAGTAATAATCGCTTTCGTGACTACCGTATGCTATGCACGGAGACACAGCTACGCATGCACTCACACCCCCTCAATGAAGTGGCGGATGCAATGACAGTTACTCTTTCACCTTTGAAACTTTTTTGCTCTCACAGGGAGACCTTCGGTTAGGAAAGGTTAGCATCTCATATTGGAAATGCACTACTTATGTAAAGTAAAGATGGAATTAATTAAAATTTATCCGGCAATCCTTTACAATTTTGTCTGGTCATACACATATGGTGGGCACGTCCAAAAGCGTTTTGGACCAGGCTAAAACGTATTTTCAAGCATGTACCTTTACTTCTACTAGTTACTATTTCTTTGTACCACACCACTCTGGGCATTAAGGACAACGCACAATTTTGTGCGGAATTTCAGAAAAGCGTACTGTGTTCTTAGCTTTAATCGGCGTCTAAGCCAGTGCTCCTCCTGCACATTTGACTGCTTCTCCACAAAAACTGGACCGCGGGCATAATCTTTCACAACACAAGATCTGAAAGTTCTCTCCCGACACGTGCTCCTTGCCTTCTGTCGTATTTGCTGTGCGTACGCCGAAGTGTTATCGATAGTATAAGGCTCGGGCTGGAGTAACCCACTTGCGATACAGGGTTTGAGAATTTGATTCGAACAGATTCAAAAGAAAAACGAAATCATGAAAGTTGCGTTAAGCGGTTTGTGCGGGTGCGTTTACAGCCAGGAGGACAGAATGTAGGGGGCTAATACACACGATAAATTGTACAATTAAAAACAATTCTTATTTAGTTTTGTAATTAATGAAAATAAACATATGGTACCCATTCCGTGCTTTGCCACGGCTAGCTTTGCGCCCGTTGCATTAGTGGCACCTGTAGGGCACCCACGCGCTTCCCACTTCCTTGAAGTCTTTAAAATTGACTGCGTTAAGTGCTTTCAATTACGC
The DNA here is from genome assembly GCA_013358835.2 of Ixodes persulcatus. Taxonomy (NCBI): domain Eukaryota; kingdom Metazoa; phylum Arthropoda; class Arachnida; order Ixodida; family Ixodidae; genus Ixodes; species Ixodes persulcatus. The sequence goes on along the minus strand of JABSTQ010006529.1, from coordinate 64,481 downwards.
TTAGCAAGTTTTTATATGAAACCACATGTTTATTTTTGATAATTGATAAGTTAGTTACAAAAACGTAGTTAATCACCCGTCTTATCGTAAGGAATGCCTCTTATATTATGTTTCCTTGATCGGATAACCCACCTCGAAAACCCGCATTACTGTAGATTGTTGAAATTACAATTACCTTGCTGCTACCCATCTAGGAGAATGACAAAACACACTGGTTTTAACTACATGTAGTCATTTATTGACCATTATCGCCCGCGTATATGCTGTGAATGCCTTTTGTCAGCGGCGGAGTGCCGCTTGCATGATTAATTGCACTTGGGCCACTCGCGGTGGAAAAGGCTGTGGAAGATTTGGCACGCGGGCCAGCAGTCCAACGCATTGGATCCCCAGGTTGCCAGCATATCGCCCCCTTTCAAAGAACAAATAGGATACGTCATAGAAGGTCTTTGAGGGGGCCTTACTTCTGGGTCACCTAAGGGTTCACGGTCGGTTCGACGCCAGTTATTCCGGACGGCACCGAGGCGGAAATAATGGGTCTGATGATGGAAGCTGCCTCACCACCGCTACGTCTCTAGACCAAAGCTATAGATTTTGTGCTCCTTCTTTCGTCGTCTTTGCCGCCGTCGCAGGTTGTACCTTGGCAAAGCCGGTGTGAATGCTTCCTCAAGGTGTTCCATACCGCTGCCATGCGGAACCTGTGACACATCTGCCTCGTCGGGTTCATAGAAAACTTTTAGGTCGGCGACATGAATGGACCTGCACACTTAACCAGATTCGCGATGCACGTGCTCATAAGACAGGCTGGGTAGCTTCATGCTAACACAGTAGGGACTCTCCCCTCTCTTTGTTAAAGAGGCCGTCCAGCCTCTAGCAATATCACGCAGCGGATAAGTTCGCCTCAGCACCAGATCTCCTACCTTGAACTGCAGATTTCGTATCCCTTTGTTGTACTGGTTGGCCTGCTGCAGTCTAGAGACTTTGAGGCTATCTCAAGATTCGCGGAAGTTCTTCATGAAACACTTCCGGAGATCTTCTGCCAACTGCGTGGTTTTCTGCGTGCTTGCTGGATCTGCGCAAAGAAGGCCTTTTCCCAGGGAGCGCGAGCTCTTTCCTAAAGTTGAAATGAGCCGGAAAAATACTCGTTGACCGGTTTATTGTTGTGCGGTAAGCGAATGTGATTTCTGACAGCTTTGCGTCCCAGTATTTCTATTGCTCTATACGCGCTACAAGCACCAGCTTCAGGTAATGGTTGACTCTTTCTATGATATTTGCCTGCAGATGGTGCGGCGAAGTTCATTTGTGTCGTATCCCTAGCGCCATGCACGCGTCCACGAACACCTTGCTAACTAAATAAGACGCATTGTCTATAATCAGTGTTGCGGCAAAGCCAAAGCGCGCGAACCTATCGAGAAGACAGTCTCGAATTCGCCAAGTGTCCAGCTCGCGCGAACAAAATATTTCGGTTCACTTCTTGAAGTGGTCGGTCACTACACGCGAATATTGATTACCGCAAAGACTACGGGGAAGCAGATCGACAACTTCACCGGCAACACACTCCCAGGGAGGTGTTTGGTGACAGATCGTACAATGACTTTCCGGGAATATATATTTGATATTCCTGTAATAAATAGATGTATAAGCCATGTTCTTGGGAGGAACATTCAGCTATATGTGAACACCGTCGATACATATATTCCGGATATATATTACTGAGAAGCTCGAAACGTGGAAATTGCCATGATTTTACTATGGTACTTTGCACAGCCGTGAATGCCACACCAAAGCAGGCGCAGAGTAAATTGTGTTTATATTTTCATGGAGAAGTGAAAACATGCACACTACATAATAAAATTATAATTTTATATTTAAAATGACTAAACAGCTGAGAAGAAGAAGGTTATAGCCATATTCACAAATTATTTACCAAAAAGAAGCTTGATGCAAAATATCGCAAAATACGTAAAATGTGCGTCTTAAAATGCAGCCTATGAATGCACCGAATATTTCCTTAATCATCACTGTAGTTTAGTAACTAATGCAGAAACCTAAGTAATTTCTCTGATAGTCGCGAAATTGCACGTCAATATTAGAAAACAAACTCCTACTATTATTTTTTTTAAACTCTACTTAACGTTTTGCAGTAACTTTAACTAACTTATGATGGCAAAATAGTGAGTAGCATATTGCCTCCAATTGAGAAAAGCGATTACAAGCCTTCACTCAAGTTGACGTAGCTTGGCTTCGTTATAGGTGATTTGCCGCACGACGCGGGCTCCAAAGAGACGCGGGCTCCAAAGTCGTCATTACTCAAAAGCATGGAAGTAGGTAGTATAACAAAGCGGAATACACAACACGAAATCACAAAGAACAAAAACAGCTCCGTTTTTTCGACCACACCTAAACCAGAAAAGATACAAAAATTAGAACATGACGTCGCGAATATTTGACCAGACGTGGCTTGAATAGCTAATTCCTTACAACGCTAGACACGCTTCCGACAACAAGCATCCGCCACTAAGCATCCTAAAAGATAATCTCCGTCAAGTCTACGAGAACCGACCAACTTCCCAACCTCAGGATGTTTGATTATGACGTTCTCTAACCAGGTCGTTTCTTTGCGTTCACTTCTCAGAAAGTCACACTGTCTCAAGCTTTGTTTTATATTTCTGTTTCCTTGTGTTGCCATTAAGGCTCCCCCCCCCTCTTATTTCCCAAGTAGTACTGACGGACGTCAATGCTGCCGTCAGTTCCTGACAGTATAAATAGCAGATTGCCTTGAATCACAAGCGTGCACACAAGAAAGGTCAGTCACAGCGTATACAAGGCGAGGGAAGTCCTCTTTGACAAGTTCTTACCAAGTGCTAATGTGAGAGTTTCTAAATGCTTCTATTAAGTTTCTCCATGTTTCGTTAGCATAGTGAAACCAAAAACAGCAAGAACACGTCACTGTGGTTGCCAACCACTATTTGTATTTTTTGTTCGTTACGTTACATGTCGATACTTTGAAATGGTAAGCCAATGTTGTCTGTTTTCCGCCTCACAACGTTAAACACCAAGATTGTGACTCCCGAGATGCTACTTCCCTCGCTTTGTTTGCGTGGTGACTAACCTTCCTTTGTGCGCGCGTGAGTTTCAACGCAATCTGCCATTCAAACTGCTCGTAAATGCCGGCAGCAGTGTCGTCCGCCGCAACTCCTTTGGAAATGAGAGGGTGGTTTAGGAGGAAACGCAAGGAGACAAAAATGACAAACGATGCTTGTGACAGTTTGACGTTCTGAGAAGTGAACGTACGCAAACAAGCTGGCTAGGAAGCCTTATAATCAAACACCCTGTTATTAGGAAGTTGGTCGGTTCTCGTAAACTTGCTTGACGTGATGTCACGTGACCTGAAATGTCTCGCTAAATTTAGCGGCGAAACGGAATCAGTGTGTAGGTAATGTGACGTCAATGTTTACGCTAAATTTGGCGAGGAAACTGAATTTGCTTGCAGGTTCCGTGACGTCAGGTCACCTGACATCAAATTTCCCGTTAAATATATTAAACAATCTGAATAGCTAAGAAATGTTATACCATTAAGGAAGTAACTGCGTGCTTGCTTTGGTGTGACATTGGCGCCTGTTCAAATTGCAATAGTAAAATCTCGGCAATGTCCACGCCTCGAGCTTCTCAATCTTCTATCTTTGGGAAAACGTTGACTGGGGTGTTCACATATAACTTTGACATGACTTAGAGAAATATCTAAAATATAGCCCAGACAGTCATTGAACGATCTGACGTGGAAACACCCAATAGTATTTTCTTTTGACCGGCAGCATTAAACCTGCCGGTTGGCTGTGATTTCGCCTTCTGACATACCGTGCAGCTACGTGCGTACCTCATTACATCCTGCCTCATGCTTGGCCAAGTTGCAAATTGGGAAAGCTTTTTGTAGGTTTCGCTATAACTGCTGTGGCCTGCCAGTGCGGAATCATGTATGTACCTTATGAGTGACATGCAGTTTGCGAGGTATTACGGTTAGGAGTGGTGAAATGCCGACCTCATCATTCTTTAGGTGGATATTGCAGCAAAATACCGTCTTTGTTTGGCAGGAAGGAGTGGAACTCCCTTGGCATGTCGGTGTTGGTTGGACTTGCTTCTGATAGCTACTGCGTCACCCGTTGACAGAGTTCATCGGCCTGCTGGTCCGCCTGAAGCTCCTCCCTGCTCTCCAAAGCTCCCCACCGTGAATCTGGTGCGATTGGTGTCGGCGTTAGCCGGTGCTCTCAAGGCAGGATCCGCCAAGCGTTTTTGCCAGCGAAGTGGAGCACGGGACACAGTGCATCTGCTACATGGTTATTTACTCCACTCTTGTACCCGATAGAACACTTGTGATGTTGTAGCGTATGTGCCCACCGAGCAAGGCATCATGCAGGGTTCTGAGGTCCTCGCAGCCACGAAACGTCCCTGTGGTCAATCAGGGTGCAAAAAGAGGCACCGTCAAGGTGCGTGTCAAACTTGTCGAGGGTAAAACAAATGGCAAGGCACTCTTTCTCGATTCTCGAGTCATTCCGTTACACACCGGTGAGCTACTGGCTGACGAAACCCACCGGCCGGAAGATGCTGTCATGTTTCTGCAAAAACCCGCCCTCAGACCGTAATCGTTTGCGTCGGTTTGCACGATACATGCATGCATACATACATACATACATACTTTATCATTCCGTGCCCCAGAACGAGCGAAGTCTTGATCTGGGGCACGTACGTCCGTACGTGGTGAACAACACATATAAAGGAAACAATTTGATTATGAGATAAAAAAAGCAAAGTTTCTAGTTCCCGTTTACAAGACGCATAGTCTGTGAAAGCACCCAAAGACGTTTTTGACGATATGGCATTAAGTGAGAGTTGAATACATGAGATCGGACAAAGTTTCTCCGGAGAGCTAGGATAAACTAAACTGGTGTGTCTACCGGAACGTAGACGCACGTGAAAGTCAAGACAACACAGCTGGCTGCTGTCTAAATGGCATCGCATTATTCTCTGAAAGAGTATTAACTCGCGTCAAACAGTGTAACTTGATTGCACTTGTAAGCCGAGAGTCTCGACAATGTACGTGTATTCATAAAACACCTCCGTTTAAAATAACGATAATAAACGATTCGAATAAACCTCTTCTGAACTTTCTGCACTTGCAATGCATCGGTTACTGTGATAGAATTCCAAACAACTCTTGCGAACTCAAGCTGAGAACGAATTAGACTGCAACATAAGCGAATAATACACAATTAATTGAAAAAGGTTTTGGTCAAACGAGAAATCAGGCCCAGCAATTCTACAGCTTCTGCGACAATCCGAGATACATGCTTGGGAAAAAAAAAAAAAAAGATGACCGTCTATACTCCAAGGTTGCGAACCAAGTAGTGGAAGCAAGTAGAAACAGGTAGTGTAACCAAGAACATATGTATTTAAAATCGGCTCCCTCTTTCTGCACACATATAGCTATCTTGTTTAATCGTGATTTATTAATAAAGTATTTGCCGACCACCACAGAAGCACGCGTGAAACTTCGTCTCTTTAAAATTGCGGATTATTGTGCGACCGATCATTAAAATATAGCTTCAAGTCATCGAAAACTAGCAACAACCTATAATTTTTAATGCACAATTAGATATCTTTAATAAAACTGAGAAACTCTAGTTGTCCCAGGTTAGACCCCCGAGTGATACCGGAACCAATAAACGGGCAGTTCACTTGGAAGATGTGAACACGCTTTCTCAGTCGCGGCCCTCGATAGGTCAGAAAACACGGTTTGTTGTTCTTGCCCCCCCCCCCCCCCCCCCACCACTTTGGTTTCTTGCGAAGTAGTCGTTTGAGAGGCCTCGAAATCTCGGCACATCGCGGAATGAATTATCTCTACAAAGCAATCATGCCGAGATATCGCTTCTGGCTTTTGACGTCGTCAGAACGTAGGTACTCAGTTGTCGCTCGCAGTTTATCCTTGTTTGGGCGCAGCGCGCCGCTATCAACAACGAAGCCAAGGACGTTGATTTTCGGCACTGAACACTACACATTCTTGGGCTGATTCGTTAAGTCCGGCTTGGCAGTACCCGGCTAGCTCGGTCGGCAGAGCACGAGACTCTTTGTCTTTGAGTCGTCGGTTCGGGCCCCACGTTAGGCGCTGGTGTAAGAATTCCCTTGCCGCTTCCTTTCACGGAAAACAACACAACGCAGTGGTTGCAAAAACAAAAAACAAAAAAACACGCAGTTATTTATTGCTTATTATCGCCCCCGCCGCGATCCAAATATCCTCCGCGCATGAGCTGCTAAGGCCTTTTATCAGCGGCGGAGCGCCGATGGCGTGTTCAGTTGCACTTGGCCACTCGCGATGAAAATGATTATGGGCGATTGCACATGCGGGCCACCTGTTCCAAATCTTTGGCACACAACCTTTCACAGACTTTCTTAAAATTATTTTTTTTTGTTTTAAAAATTTGAAACCTGTATCTAACCAAATCAGGGGATCAATTTCTTAACCGTATATGTCAAGATTGGCAAATTTACATGGCGATTTCTGGCCGTATATGCTTACCCATATGCAGACCTGTGCATATCTTAAATACTCAAATCAATATACTTTATTTGAATAAATTTTCTCTAGAGATTTGATATCTTGCCAATATATTTGTTTGAGAGTATTTGGTACATTATCTTGATTACATTTCTCGGAATATTATACTCATTATCTAAAAAAAAATATTTTTCAATTAAAACAAAATTGTTCCAGGAATATTTTATTTGAATAAGAATCGGCACTCCCCAGTTCAAAATTAAAGCGATTGCAAACTTAACCGAACCGCACACAAGACAAGAAATGAGCCAGAACCAAATGTGCATACTGCAAACGCCAACAGAGGAACGAACAAAAAGAACAGGGGATCAGACACAAGAAGAAAACATGTTTTCTTGGTGTTTAGTTTTAGTTGCTTTTTATGATTGACTCCGCTATGGAGAGGGTGCCACTTTCCCTAGCCAGTATGAAACCCTGGGGAGCACTGTCTGTGGAAAAACGCTGATTACCAAACCATGAGTCATGATGACAAAGATTGCAACAACTCAGAAAACGTGCTAAGAGCAGGATGGGCTCTCAAAATGCATACAAAGAGCCCTCCCAAAGGCATTCTTGCCTTTGGGAGATGAGGCATTCTTTGCCTCATCACTTGTCACGAATGACAAGTGATGAGGCAAAGAAAACTGAACTAAACTGAACGTTTAATAGGGCGAACTTGTGCCCGAAAATAAAAATGGAACAGAAGAGAACAGAGCGTCGCGAGCGTCGAGATCGGCGTGACAGCAAAGTCGAACGCTGGGGCGAAACTGACTGCAGCTGGCCACGCGGAGCCACTTTTGTACACGCGTTGGCTTCTGGAGCATTCGGCGTAGAAGGTTCGGTGCCTAGAACATTCTAACCTCGAATCAGCAAGACGGTTCTCGAATTTACCAGAACGTCACATTACAGCGACAACAAAAATGTGCAGCCGCGGCCAGGAATCGAACCCTGGCTTTTCGCGTGGGAGACAAGCGCGATAACCGTTCGGCCACGCGCGCGCTGCCTACTTGGCAAGCTGCGCGCGCGGCATTACTCCCCCCCTTCAAAAAGTGCATCGCCCCGATGCAGAGCAAAACAAAGCAAACAAAAAGAACGGTAAGCTAAAGAGGCATTTAGAACACATAAGGTCCACAGTCCTATCGAGCGTAGTATGGCTTCATGCGCACGACGTGGACGACTTCTGGTCGTGGAGGGCGGCGTGATGAAGTCCGTGTTCCGTCGGGCATCACCTCGTAGTTCAGATCTCCAAGTCGGCGGAGCACTCTGTAGGGTCCGAAGTAGCGCTTCAAGAGTTTTTCGCTGAGACCACGGCGGCGGATCGGTGTCCACACCAACACCCTGTCTCCGGGCTGGAAGTGGACGTCCCGACGACGAAGGTTGTAGCGGCCAGTGTCGACTCGTTGTTGGGCTTGAATACGGTGTCTGGCGAGCTGGCGGACTTCTTCTGCCCGTTGGGCAACCACCTGGACATCGTCGCTTCCGTCGACAGCCGGTTCGTAGGGTAACATCGCGTCCAGCATTGTCGTTACCTTGCGACCATGCACCAGTTGAAAGGGTGTTACCCCGGTGGTCTCTTGCACGGCCGTGTTGTAGGCAAATGTGACGTATGGCAACACCTCGTCCCATGTCTTGTGCTCCACGTCGACGTACATAGAGATCATGTCCGCGATGGTCTTGTTGAGTCTCTCCGTCAGCCCGTTGGTCTGCGGGTGGTACGCAGTGGTGCGACGATGGCTGGTGTGGCTGAGACGAAGGATTTCTTGCGTCAGCTGGGCCATGAATGATGATCCTCGGTCTGAGATCAGAACCTCGGGAGCGCCGTGCCGGAGGACGATGGACTCGATGAAAAACTTGGCGACTTCCACAGCAGTCCCAGAAGGAAGGGCTTTCGTTTCGGCGTACCGCGTGAGATAATCTGTGGCGACGATTATCCACCTGTTGCCTTGCGTCGATGGTGGGAAAGGACCAAGTAGATCCACTCCGATCTGCTGGAACGGTGTGGTTGGGGGAGCAATCGGCTGCAGGAGACCTGCCGGCTTCGTGGGTGGTTTCTTGCGTCGCTGGCACTCGTGGCACGACCGTGTGTAGAGGTGTACGGTCTTCGGCAGCCTGGGCCAATAATACCTTTCACGAATCCGGGCCAGCGTACGGCTGTAGCCAAGGTGTCCGGATGTCGGGTCGTCGTGGCAGGCTTGCAAGATCTCCGCTCTAAGGTCGGTAGGGATTACCAGCAGCCATGGCGAGCTGTTGCCTCCGAAGTTCTCCTTGTAAAGTACACCTTGTCGGAGGACGAAGGTCGGCAGGGCTCTCAAGAAAACACGGGGTATAGTACCCCCCCGTCCTTCGAGGTGCTCGATTAGCGCGCGTAACTCAGGGTCGTTTCTTTGACGTCGTGCCATGTCGTCGGTGTTCACCGCGCCTAGGAAGCACTCGTCGTCATCGTCGTCGCTGCTGCCGGAAGGTGTTTCGACGGGGGCTCTGGACAGGCAGTCGGCGTCGCTGTGCTTGCGGCCCGACTTATAGACCACAGTCATGTCGAACTCTTGTAGTCGGAGACTCCACCGAGCGAGGCGTCCTGACGGGTCCTTGAGGTTCGCAAGCCAGCAGAGCGAGTGGTGGTCCGTGACTACACGGAACGGGCTCCCGTACAAGTACGGACGAAACTTCGTGATTGCCCAGACGACCGCAAGGCATTCTTTCTCAGTCGTGGAGTAATTTCTCTCCGCCTTGGACAGTGTCCGACTTGCGTAAGCGATGACTCGCTCGGTTCCTTCTTGTACTTGAACCAGTACCGCGCCAAGTCCTGCGTTACTTGCGTCCGTGTGAATCTCGGTTTCCGCATCCTGGTCGAAATGTCCAAGAACAGGAGGAGTCTGCAGTCGTCGCTTCAGCTCGTCGAATGCCTGCTGCTGCTCCTCGGCCCATTCGAACTTCTCGTCGTCCTTCGTGAGATTTGTGAGCGGTGCGGAAATCCTTGCGAAATCCCGGACGAAGCGTCGATAGTAGGCACATAGTCCAAGGAACCTTCGCACGGCCTTCTTGTCTCTCGGTGCTGGAAATGCTGCGACGGCGCGAGTCTTCTCTGGGTCTGGGCGAACGCCTTCGTTACTAACCACGTGACCTAGGAACTTCAGTTCGTCATAGGCGAACCGACACTTTGACGGCTTGAGGGTGAGTCCGGCGGTCCGTATGGATTGGAGAACAGCTCGGAGTCGTCGCAAGTGCTCGTCGAAGTCGCCGGAAAACACTACGACGTCGTCGAGGTAGACGAGACAGCTCTGCCACTTCAGTCCTGCCAGTACGGTGTCCATGACACGCTGAAAAGTAGCTGGAGCCGTGCATAGTCCGAAGGGCATCACTTTGAACTCGTACAATCCATCTGGCGTGACGAAAGCTGTCTTCTCTCGGTCCCGTTCGTCGACTTCGATCTGCCAGTAGCCGCTCTTCAGGTCCATCGATGAAAAGTATCGAGAGTGGCGTAGCCGGTCTAACGTGTCGTCGATACCGGGGAGTGGGTAGACGTCTTTTTTCGTCACCGCGTTCAGCTGCCGGTAGTCCACGCAGAACCTAAGCGTTCCGTCCTTCTTCCTAACCAGTACGACTGGAGAGGCCCACGGACTGCTCGAAGGTTGGATTATGTCGTCGTTCAGCATCTCTCGAACTTGTTCCTGGATTACCTCCCTTTCTTTTACGGAGACTCTGTACGGCGATCGATGCACAGGGCGCGCGTCGTCCTCGGTAATGATGCGGTGCTTCGCAACGGCGGTTTGGCGTACCTTCGATGATGTCGCAAAGCAGTCGGTGTATTCGGCGAGGAGGTTAATCAGCTGTTGTCGTTTCGGGCCCGGAAGCTTAGGGTCAATGTCGAGCTGCGCTGGCGACGTACTGCCTTGTTGAGGTGGCGATGGTTCGTCAGTAATGGCGGCGATTTCGACGGAGTTGTGGAGTTCCTCGACGTGGCCAATGGCTGCGCCTTTTGTTAGGTGTTGCGTTTCATTTCGGAAGTTCGTCACGAGGACCACAGTGCGGCCGTCCTGAAATTCAGCTACTCCTCTTGCGACGCCTATTCCTCTTCCTAAAAGCAATTGAAGGTTGCCTTCCAGGACAACCTCGCCGCAGGTAGCTGTATCGGCCATGACGGGTACGACAACACTTGATCGCGGCGGCAGGTTCACGTGGGCGGCGGCGACTCGGACGGCGGCTGACGCTGTTTGGGGTTTCTCTGAAGGTGGAACAGGCTTCCGCAGCGTCAATCTGTTCTCACCCAGGTCGATGACGGCGCCGTATTCGCACAGAAAGTCCATGCCGAGAATGACATCTTTGGAACAGTCTTGTAGAACGACGAATTTCACAGGGCACGTTTCGCCGTGAATTTCGACGCGGGCAGTGCAACTTCCGACAGGCGTGATAAGGTGTCCTCCGGCGGTCCGAATTTGTGGTCCTCCCCAAGGCGTCGTAACTTTTCGCAGGCGGCGAGAGAGCCTCCCACTCATGACTGAGTAGTCTGCTCCGGTGTCCACGAGTGCCGATGCGTCGTAGCCGTCGATAACAACGTTTAGATTGTTGGACACCGTTGCAGGGGCGTCGTTGCGATGCGGGACGTCAGGCGAGTGGGAGCGCTCCGGCGTTCTTGGAGGCTCTTTGCTTCGGTCCTCTTCGGCAACTTCACCTCCGGGAGTTGCCGCGCTTAGTTTTCCCGGCGGGAAGTGGGAGACAGGCTGTCACGGCGCGACCGATGGAATGGCGATGCGGAACGTCGGGGGGTTGGAGACCTTGAACTTCGTGGTGCTGTCGGCGCTGGTGACGGAGGGCGACGGAGGTATTCCTCGATGTCACGCGGGCGTTCGCCGTGTCTTGGGCGAGGGTCGTTCGGCGCAAAACCTCGGAGGCCCATTTGTCGGTACGGGCACCTCCGGTAGACGTGATCGGCCTCACCACAGTGATAACATAGTGGTCGTCGATCGGCCGTGCGCCACACATCCGTCTTCCTAGGGGCTGGTTGTTCGGTGCGGACGAGCTGGGGCTGCCCATCCCGACGTTGGAAAGTCTGCGGCGCGGGTGGGTCACGTCGAGGCGGCGTCCAATACTGCCGGGACGCTGGGGCCGGTCTCCGAGCTACTGCGGCGTAAGTCAGAGTCGGCTCCTCGGGTGCTGCTACGCTGGCAGGAGCCTCCGGTTGGAATGCCCTCTGGACCTCCTCGCGGACAACTTCGGCGATCGACAGCGCAGCCGGCTGGTTGTCAGTAGGCAGGAGCTTCCTGAGTTCTTCTCGGACGATGTCGCGGACGATTTCCCGAAGGCCGTCGACACCGGTGGTGCTCAAATCCAGACGGGTAGCTGCGACGGTTGGGGCAGTAGGCGCGCCGGCGAGTCGGTGGTAGTGGCTTGCTCGGGACGCCAGTGCACGCTCGATGTTAGTGGCTTCAGCCACAAAACCGTCGACAGTTGTCGGAGGATTGCGGACAAGGCCCCCGAAAATTTCAGCCTTCACGCCACGCATGAGGACGCGAAGCTTCTTCTCCTCGGCTGCCTCCGGATCGGCTCGGGCACATAGGCGCATGACATCCTCAACGAAGCTGGTCACACTTTCGTTGGGGCCCTGCACCCTTGTTTGGAGAAGGTCCCCCGCTCGCTGCCGACGATGGTGGTTGAGGAATGTTCGCTTCAACTCGGCGGCGCAGGACTCCCACGTAGCGAAGGACGCTTCGTGGTTTTCAAACCAATGCCTCGCAGTTCCTTCGAGCGCGAAGTACAGATTGTGAAGGCATTGGTCAGTCGTCCATCCGTTGTGGCGGGCTACACGTTCATAGTGTTGCAGCCAGTCTTCAATATCCTCGTGGTCGTCTCCGTGGAAAGGCGTCGGTGTTCTGGTTGCGACGGGCAGGTATACGATGGCGGGAGCGGCCGGGGTCTGCGCCTGGTTTGCCATCGTCGTCTTCTTTGGCTTGGGCTTGTCCAACAGCTGGCCGTACTCAGGATCCTCTCCCTTGATGCGGCGGCTGGTCCGAGTTTCGGGTTCCGCGGAGAGTTGTCTTCTCACCGGGCTTGGAATCGGACTTGCACTGCGGGCTCTTGGAGGGGAACGCTGCACGGGCATGCGGTACCCCGCACCTCCACCAAAATGTCACGAATGACAAGTGATGAGGCAAAGAAAACTGAACTAAACTGAACGTTTAATAGGGCGAACTTGTGCCCGAAAATAAAAATGGAACAGAAGAGAACAGAGCGTCGCGAGCGTCGAGATCGGCGTGACAGCAAAGTCGAACGCTGGGGCGAAACTGACTGCAGCTGGCCACGCGGAGCCACTTTTGTACACGCGTTGGCTTCTGGAGCATTCGGCGTAGAAGGTTCGGTGCCTAGAACATTCTAACCTCGAATCAGCAAGACGGTTCTCGAATTTACCAGAACGTCACATTACAGCGACAACAAAAATGTGCAGCCGCGGCCAGGAATCGAACCCTGGCTTTTCGCGTGGGAGACAAGCGCGATAACCGTTCGGCCACGCGCGCGCTGCCTACTTGGCAAGCTGCGCGCGCGGCAATATGCAGACCTGTGCATATATTAAATACTCAAATGAATATACCTTATTTGAATCATTTTCTCTAGAGATTTGATATCTTGCCAATATATTTGTTTGAGAGTATTTGGTACATTATCTTGATTACATTTCTCGGAATATTATACTCATTATCTAAAAAAAATATTTTTCAATTAAAACAAAATTGTTCCAGGAATATTTTATTTGAATAAGAATCGGCACTCCCCAGTTCAAAATTAAAGCGATTGCAAACTTAACCGAACAGCACACAAGACAAGAAATGAGCCAGAACCAGATGTGCATACTGCAAACGCCAACAGAGGAACGAACAAAAAGAACAGGGGATCAGACACAAGAAGAAAACATGTTTTCTTGGTGTTTAGTTTTAGTTGCTTTTTATGATTGACTCCGCTATGGAGAGGGTGCCACTTTCCCTAGCCAGTATGAAACCCTGGGGAGCACTGTCTGTGGAGAAACGCTGATTACCAAACCATGAGTCATGATGACAAAGATTGCAACAACTCAGAAAACGTGCTAAGAGCAGGATGGGCTCTCAAAATGCATACAAAGAGCCCTCCCAAAGGCATGCGCCCTTCTGAACACGCTTCTAGAGCTTAGTATAGAGAAAGAAATGCAGGCAAAGAAAATCACTCGAAAGACACTAGTGCTTCTCCATGTCCGCTTGTGCCTTTCATTTCTAAGTTTAGTCATCTCTCGTGCAGCGTGTTTGTAACCTCGCCAAAAAAGGCGTGGCGAGTGCAGTGTTATTCACTTATTTTTTGTGTATTCAAACTTTTGTTGACGTCAACTCCGGATACAGTTACTGTGGCTCTAACAGCCATATTTATAAACGCGGCTCGATTCGACACTCCACCTCGACTCCATCGAGTGGAGGAAAGAAGCGCGCCACCATTTGAAGAGCCAAGGGGCTTGAGAGACGCGCCTCCGTATTTCCTCGGATGGGGAGATCCTCGAGAAATATGGCCGCCTCCTCTACTCGAGGCAACTCGAGGAGACGTGACAAGCGTCTGGTTACGAGGTTGTAGTAAAAAGGTGAAATTAAAACACATTGTTGTGGTGTAAAAAATAAACAGATTCGTTCATTTTATATAAAGGAACACATTTTACTCATATTGAATTTGCAGTCTGCAAGTTTTCTGCTTTGCAGCGCGAATGTTTTGCGCTTTGTAGCCGGTATTAGGATTTTTATTTATTTATTTACAATTCTAAAAGCCCTTCGGGCTGTTTCAGGAGTGTACAGCAATAAAACAACATAAATAAAGAGCCGAAGATCAAGAACAATCACCCCAACACAATCATTTGAGTACAATTTCGGTTAAACAACACCACCGAAAGTCACCACCAGCAAAGAATACTAGCATGTCTCCGCCTACAAATCAAATATTGCACTTGTAAACTTATCGGCACTGTCAATCCCAACAAAGAGGTCGCCATCCAAACTATTCCACTCCTCCATTGTTTTTACAAGGAAAGAGTACTTAAAAACATCAAGATTTGGGAAATATGGCTTGACTGAGGATGAACAGCCACAGGCGTTCTCGAGTCTTACAACGGTGGCGGCCGCTTCTCCCCCGTCGCCCGACGGTCGTCTGTGTCTGTACTTCGCACCAGTTCTTCACAGTCTCACCTGGTCTAATCGCCTATCTGCATCGATGTCACCGCCTAGAACGAGCATCTTCTTCACCATTCCTCTTTCTTCAGGGTCATACTAAAGTGCCTTGCCTTTCTGCGATGTCATTCGACCAAGGTGACAAGGAAAGGCGAGTGGTTTACACGAAGAAGGGGAGCTTCTTCGTGGAACTACTAGCAACTCCTCGAAGGAAGATAAAATTGACGCATAGAAGATACTGCACCAAGTATAACCGCCAGCCGCATGTCCGCCCCCGAGTGTTGGGACAACGGTAAGTCCAAGTGGAAGAAAACAGACTCCGGAAAGAAGCGGGGCATTCAAGCATCAGGTGTGTAGTCAATTTCTATACTCGCGTAGAATAACCCAGTGCTTCATTGAATCACATTACAGGACGTCTGTACTAAATAACCCTACAGGAGGCTTTTCTGTGGCCACCTGCCGCGTCCGCAGCAGCTAGTTAAGCACGTTACTTTTGAGGTCGTAGGTGGGCACAGTGACAGTGCCTTGTCGCTCTTTCTCGTGCTTCTTGTGCTGACATCGACCACTTACGTTTGCGGGGTCTGCTTTATCCAAGAAATAATTACGCAACGGCCGTTCTGGTTGCGCCACACTACCCTAACCTAGGGTCCGACACTTTTTTGAGGAGATTTAGAGAAGCAACCTGGATTTTTCAATAAAGCGTGGCGCACGAAACTGGCACTAGTGCACCTAGAAGTCACGCTAAGTAGGAGCTTAGATAAGGTCAATTAAAAATAGGACTTCTTCTCTTTGCGTGCAAACGTTCTGAAAAAGAAATGTTGATGGTTTAATTAACTGCTAACTCTCATTTCCTAAACGTAACCTCCTAGGAAATGCCATGATGCGAACATGAGAAGTGCTGGAGTCCAGTTGTTGAGCGCTGTCTTTTTTTAGGTGTCATTGTCAGTGTGCAACCAAACTTAAAAGCTGGGCTAGTTGGTGTAGGCTAAAGATAATTCAGGTAAAACAGCGCATAACGGCAAAGACTAGAAGAAAGGAAACACAAGTTGGGACAGGGGCCGACTCGCAACTAAAGGTTTTATTCCAGAAAACATAAAATGTAAACACGGAAGGCAGCGATCTACAGCACACGGCGCGTGGGTGACCGGAGACCTATGTAATGAGGCAAAAAGGTTGGCGCATGTGTAGACTGCCGCCTTCCGTGTTTACTTTTTATGTTTTCTGAAATAAAATCTTCAGTAGCCAGTCAGCGCCTGTCCCGTCGTGTTTGTTCCTTGCTCATAGTCTTTGTCGTTCTGCGCTGATTTACCTACATTATGTTCAGTGTGCAACCATTGTCAACTTGCACCAAGGATATATCAAGTCAATGTCGGTGGTACTTGTGTATTGCTCGTGCTGCTTTCATTGAGCTTGAAAAGATGTAAAACTTTATTTGTAAAGAGTGAAGTTAACCAGCGCATTGCGCCGGCATGATTAAGCCGGCGCAAAATTAATTTGGCTGTAGTTTATGTTATTTGTTTTCTAAAATGAATGGTGTAAGTAATGTGACAGTATTTTTTATACACATCAAAAATCAGCACAGAAATGACATCGTCACTTTTTATTTTTCCTTTCGTTCTTGCAGTTTAGTGTCGAACAACATATTGTACCGCATAAGTCGCAGTATGATTTGTTTTTTATTCTCCGTTTTCTTCTGTTTATGTCAACTAATGGATGCTGCCACAGGATAGACTTCGGCCTCTCGCCGCAGGAGGGGGCTCTGGTCTCTGGTGTCGTACCCGCCAGTTAATGAGCCCGTCACTCCTGCTTGTCGGGGCACTGGTGTCCCAGTTGGCAAAACGGCTCCTAACCCGTACAACAGTGGCAGCGCCCACGCTGGATGGCCGGTGCTCTCAATACCTCGAGGCGCCATTTCCGAAGCCACAGTGAACGAGCATGACGATTGTGACATGATGCCTGGTAAAGGTTTTTATTTATGATTACATTTGCTACGTAGAAACGAAGGTTACCTGTCACTAGACCACACAATCGAAGCTTTTTCGTCCATTTATTATTTGAATTTTCGCTAAGTGTCTCGTACAAACGCTAAAAACGGTGAGTATGAGCCGCCTTTACATAAATTCGACTTGAGCGCATCGAATCCAATTGTTCTTGACACGAAGGTGACGCGTAAATAATTACATGATTGCTCATCAAGTCCTAGGAAAAAGTGGTGCAAAACCCTATAACAAGTCTAGATATCAACATTAAAGCTTTTTTAGAAAGTTAAACATAGAAAAGTGCGAGGAAGGAAGTTAAACATATAAAATGAAGAAGGAAGTGTTCGTTTTATTATTTATTTCTTCCCACTGACAGTGGTTTGCCATTAAAACAGATTGTCATCTAGAACAGAGCTATCTAGCTTTTCACTCCTTAGCCGCAGCTTTAAAGCCAACGGCAGCACACCTGGGAACGATATAAAACTTATATATGTATCACCTAATACCCGTGACACACGGGCCACTCAAATGCCATTTACAACGAATGACATTTGTGTGATCGGCGAATCAGCTCACACTCTGTCGCGCGTTGAATGCGCTACGCCCGGAGTGTCGCGCACTGATTGGCCGCCCGCTGAAATGTCATTCGTTGTAAATGGCATTCGAGTTGCCCATGTGGCACAGGTATAAGATGAGGTGACTTTTATTTTTTATTGGACAACATTTTATTGAGTCAAAGTTTATTTATTTAAATGAAAATAATTTGATTTTACTCACTCTACTTCTAAAATGGTGATTCTTTTCCGCTAGATGAATTTTTCACAGCAGGGCAGATTCATTGATTAATTCTTAAATTGCCATAACATTGCGAGAAAATGAACAGTAAATTTAAAGTACAATTTATTTAACAAGCTTTGTTCTTGTAATACATGCCACACTAGAACCAAAACAGTTCGATGTGTTTAGCTAGAAAGAAAACTAGACCATAATTTTCTTTCTAGGTCTAACTTAATTGCAAGGAAACATTACTTTTCCAGTTTTTTTTTTTTACCTTTACATTCTGATCTTAACATATAGACAGCATCAAACGAGAAACCAATAGTAAATTTTATTAATGTCTGGATTATCTGTGCAGGAAAAGTATGATATAAAATGATCATAGTAACACTGGTCTAACCTAAATTACTATACGAATGATGATTGAAATCACGATTTAAATCGTATAACTTTTTATCGTCCATCTTGCCCGAGACCTAGGATCTCGTAATACGCTACACCTGGAGTATACGTTCTTCACTCCCCAATTGTCTTATGTGCGTGATCATAATCTAGCAGGGTCAAGAGCACGCCCAATTGGCGACACTAACAATTCGAAAATCCGACCCGCTTAAGCCTTCGGTGTCATCTCGGGAAGCTCAAGCAATGTTCCATCGCTCTGTCGCGGACACATTTAACATTTCTGAAGGACGTAAAAGCGTTTTTGCGTAATTTAAGGGAAAGCTACAGATAACTACCGTGCAATAATTTTAGAGTAGACGGCTGAAGTATCGGCATAGAAAGGGCGGGACGCCTAAAGGGGGCCTTGGTAGATGCACAAACAACAGCGGCGTCCGCGTTACGTATGCCCGCTCAGGCTTTGACACGCGGCGTCTTGGCCGAACCTGCGCCTTCCCGCGGACGTGTTCCTCGATTTCGATCCGGAGTGAAGGCCCATACGCACATTTGCGTTTGAGCGTAGTGCGTTTCATAGCGGCAAACGAACGCGTAGCGCTGCGAAGAGCTTGTACCAAGCTTATACACGAAATTACATTGACACGCAGTCATCTGCAATCAAGAGATTATAAGAACACCATATCGTCGCTAGCAGCTCACCAATAGCGAGCGAAATTCATGGCAACATGGTGGGGCCCGGCGACATGCTCGGCGAAGCGGTTGATCTTGAAACAATCCTTCTGGCTTCCACGACGTTCTTTCCGGTTCGAGCCATCTCAGTGTTTGAAAAAACGTCCTCGCGCATTCTCCACCGCTCCCTGAAACAAAAAAAAGCAGGTTCCGCGAACGGAGTACCGGATACGCACCGCCGAATGGCGCGAGCGACCATGTGACCTTCCTCTCCTTTCTCGGCTTCTGGTTGATCGGACGCATCGCAATGCTTTTTAAAGTTGAGCGAGTGTCTTTACTCTCTTGCGTCGCGCTACCGAGCGTTGAAGGACGGTGCGCGTCGAACAGCAAGCGACCGCTCCTGGCCGCAAGGACGCTGCAACGCGCTGAAACGCGTTCAAACGTGAATGTGCGTATGAGCCTTAATGGTTTGGCTTCTTTGCATTCAAAAACGTATGTATGCCAAATGTTGCTCTTTATCTGTCCTTACGTCAATTGATCCGGAGGATTTGCTAGATGGTTCAAATACAATCATGACCCCCGCACTTCTAAGCGACAACGAGCGCCACGTATCTCCACTTTTTTTGTTGTTGTTTACTTGCGGTAGAACGTGCCTTTACGAAGCGTTTTGTATGTTGGACGGTCATGAATATCTTACGGCACGACATTCACCTTTGCCACTAAGTGGAAAGTTGTACGTGGAAAGTCTTTTTCGCTCCTGATGATAGTGTGGGTGGTGTCATTTCAGGGCTGGGACGACGTCAGCTTCCACGGGTCTCCCCAGATCCCGAGTCCAAACATGGACGCTCTTGCTGCCGACGGAATCATCCTGAACAACTACTACGTTCAACCAGTGTGCACACCATCCAGGGCAGCACTCATGACGGGGATGTACCCCGATCCACACAGGTTTGTCTGCAACTGCGTTTCATTCTCAAATATGTTGTTACGCTCCCTTTCAGTCTTCGTCTAAACGCCACCGACGCTACGAATTGATGGGACCAATTAAGTTGCGCAAAAAGTGCAATTTCACGGTGGTCGTCTTGTTTGTGCGTTTCCTATGACTGGCTAAACATAGCACGCATAGAATTGGGCTGTTGATCGCAGCACTTTGAATGGGCGTGATTATTTTAGCCGGCGATTGGCGCTTGTATGCTCGGGGTTTGAGTCCCGAAGATGCCAGGGGTTATGACTGCAATAGGCGGTCGTCGCCGGCGAAGCTCAACCAGAAGGACGAAGCTGGTGAACGTTGTTTTTTCTGCGAGCTAGTAAACTAGAAGCAGAACAAGTCTCTTCAGCTTCCTGCACTTTAATAGTCAGATATATATTAATCGCCTCATCAGATTAATACACTAGGTGGGAATCGAACCCACAGGAAGTGAAATTAAACTCTGGCGTTTTCCCGGTATTACGACCTAAGGACGCCAGGTGATAACAACAAGCAGTGAGCCTATCCATGGCAATTCCTTTGTGATTTAGGACCGACATAACCAGGCTCCGACCAAAGAGTATCTGGATTCGCTCTCCCCTGGCTTCTTCGGATTTCAGACTCCCCAAATCCCCGACAAAGGCAAAATTCGACATAACAAAATGTGCAACTTGTAGTACATAGTTTATGTACTTGACTACGGCTGCGAGAGGTAACCACGAAGTGTTTGTCAATTTTGGGGATAGTACTGCCGAGTATTGGCGCCTGTGATTTGAGCAGCGTGTTTTGCGACTACACCTTAGTAAATACACGCTGATTCCGACTAAGTCAGGACGGTTATGAGTTCTATCTTGCGTTTGACATCTCTGTATCAGTTTAGGCTGTTTAGGTATAATTTTTGTGATCACGGGTCTCTTTTGTAAAAATGTTAATAGACTGAAAAATTATCAAGCACATCCATTTAGAACAGTCTCTTACAAAACCACAAAACTAAGTCAGAAACGTATTATTTTTCCGCTTTTGAAACGGGAAAACCTCATCACCGTCATGAACATCGAACCATAAGGTAGACCAGGGGTGTACCTTATGGTAGACCTGCATGCGGCCCGGGACTTTTTTGGACACGGCTTGCAAGCATCCCGCGACGGCGAGCGCCCCATTCCAATAGATTTAAGTGCCACGAGCGCCCCGTTCCAATATCTTTAATTGCCACGAGCGCCATAAAAAATAGTTTTATATCGTCGATTCATTGCCACTCGAAAAAGAGCTCGGCTCTATAGACCTTTCCAGCGGCAGTCTCGAACGAAGCGCCCGGGCTGAAAATGCTGAGTCACTGAGCTGTGGACGCATGCTCAGCATCCAATATACCGCACAGCAGACCAACAACGCATGCTCAGAAGGCGTTCCACAGCCAGCAGACAAAGATTAGCGCGCAGAAGGCAACTTTTGCAAAGGTCTATAACGTGTTAACCTATTTTTCACTATACTATTTTCTTTTGAACGGAGTATTACTCCGTCTAAATATTAGCTTCTCAGCCCGTTCTCATGTAAATCAATCGGAATGCTTATGCCCCTACTAGGCTCCAAGTGCGAGCTCTTTGCTCAAGAAGGCAGCTGAGTTGCACGAACTTTTGCTTAGGATGAGCAACTGCCATATATAAAGCTATGAGCTTGTGCGTCAAGATTAGCCAATCACCTCGCAAGCCGATTACCTAATCTGTCTTCTTTGTCATGCAAATCGCCATTTTGGTCCATTCAAATCTTAGAAGCTTCAAGAAGGTCGTTCGAAACCAGTCTCGCTAGGATCACCGTGGAGCATCATTGTATTGGAAGCGTTCCTCGGTAATATAAGCTTTTTTGGTGCTGTGTATGCAATCAACTTACCAGTCATGCCCATCGCAACGGATCTCTTACAATTATATTGCTGTTCTTGCGTATTTTAATACAGTAAATTATTTCTCTGCGCCTCAAAGCACTGACACAGCATATGGTAGTGGTACGAAGATGTACGCTTGTTTCGCCGGTGTTTGGATAGCAAAATCTCGGCATAAAAGAAACGTCTTCATAAAGCTACCAGTCACCAGCGAATTTAGATCGGTTCATCAAGAACGGAGGCGTCATGTAGAGATTACTCATATCATGAACTAAGATGGCGACCATACGGGGAGCTTGACGCTTCTTCCCCAGGATCCGGTGACTTTAGGCTATCCGGCCCCCGCACTCGAAGGAGTTTGAGAATCCTGAGGTAGACATACACAGACACCAAGTAATTGGTCGGTCTAATCACATTGACACATCTGAGCCGCGGTAGGTAACACTAGACAGCGGGAATTAACTAAGGTCCTCAAAAACCGAGTTTGATTTTTGTAAAAAAAGAAACATATTTGTTACAGGACTACAGCATGGAGTGCTACTTGCTGCCGAGCCAAATGGACTGCCACTGGAGTTTAGAATTATGCCAGAGTATTTCACAGACCTGGGCTATGAAACACACATGATCGGCAAGGTGAGCGATTGATTAATGAAAACTGTCCTTAGTTTTCTTCGGGATTGCCATGTTTTTGTTTTTGTGTCCTGTTGCTGGAAGATGTCGGTTTTGCGAGGTATAGAGTGGGTATGCCGTTATAGGTATGTGGGTGGAGTTGACCTAGATCTAATTGAAGTGTTGACTATGTGGTGACAGAAAGACGTTTAAAATAACACATTTTCATCACCACAAAAATAGTCGAACACAAAAGATGGACCCAAGCAGAGAGCACCGAAGGCCGACGCTCAACTTGCAGCACCAGCGTCTGTCCAAACTTCATTATATCTCTAGTTTTTCTGCCTAAGCCTGTAGCTCGGGCCAGTCCTGTGCCTCATGTGATGTGCGAAAAGTCGTCGCTGCCACTTAAGTCCGGTGCGACAGGGGCACAATACAACACATCGCGCCAGGTGTTGCGTCGTCAGCCAATATCAGCTAGAAGACAAGGCTTGCGCTTGACGTTCCGTTAGTAGATCACCGGACCGTCCCAAGCGGCAAACACCCCGAAGCTTGACGAGAGTAGGGGACACGTCGCAACTACGCCGAATTTACTGGCGGCCATAGATGCCTGCGCGACTGCCAAGTGCTAGCTGATGGCGAGCTACCACAGTTGATTTGCAACGTACACGCTACACCATTAAAATTGCTGGTCTTAGAAGCCTATTAATGTGAGCTCGTCCTGAGCATGACCACTGAAGCAGGCGATGTAGCAGACGATGGTGCTCATCCGGGCTGCCTACGGGGCGCTGAGGAGATTTACTCGTGACGACGTTTAGATGACGAAACGCGCAGGTATTGTGTTTTAGGTGGTATTGTGTAAGCGCTTGTTCGCTGCAGTCAGACATGTACACGTTACCTATAAATGTAACTTAATACTTTTACTCGTTACTTGCTCAAAAATGTAACTAGATACGTTACTCTATTACCGAGTCTGAAAAGGAGCGCATTGCTTGGTCTCAAGAGTAACGATTTAATTTTCACAAGGACTCGCATTGCTTGGTCTCAAAAGTAAGGATTTAATTTTCTCGTTATTTTGACAAACACATTCACAGCTGTTTTTGCTTCATTGATCATTGTTTTCTTTTCAGCAGTCGTTTCACTTAAGCAGTACCCGCCTCTCCAAGTTTTTATCAGCGATGTTTACCTGGTTCAATGATAATGCATCCCCGGCAACGGTGAAGATTCGTTCTACTGACGCGCTCGAAGGAATGGCAGTGTTATGCTTCAGGAAGAGCTGGGGAATCTTGGATTCGCCTCTCTCATTTGTTCTCTTTGCTTCTAAAGTTTGAAGATGACAATGTGTTCTGTGCCCTCCTGTGTTGGCAACCTCAGGTTTTACATCAGTGTTGTACACGTTCCACAAAAAAGGAACGAAAGCTCGTTCCTCGTTTCTTGTGATTTTCGGAACGCGTTCCCGTTACAAGTTCCATATGTCGAAAAGGAACTCGTTCCCGTTACAGTTAAAAAAATGGAACGGATCGTTACATTTACGTTACATTTGTATTTTGCTGATTACCATATTTAGTTAGACCAAGCAAAGTTTTATTTTCTTATCTGCCCCATCAATGGCAACATACGAATTTGAATGGAGTGATGGAAGGGCACCGGGAGAAGAAGACAAGCGGAAACAGGGTTTCATTTGTTGATACATTTACTTTTAAAAATCTCATCTTTCAACCATATTTTGTGGTGGGCGATTCAGGCGAGCCAGATGTACTGTTACTCCACATTGCACGAGCGTTTTAGAACAACCTCACACGTTTCAATATAATAAAGACCCTTGTTCGAACTTAACAACTGTTGCTTCTCGATGTTGTTGCCTGCAAGACGAGCAAGTGAAGAAGAGGGTAGGGCTTTTGGAAGGTCAGTCTTGAAAACTACAAATCCTTCGACAAGGTTGGATTCGTTGTCCAGTTTGAAGGTGGGAGACGAGGGGAGAAGAATCAAAAAATAATTTTTGCTTATATTTTAAGTGACCAATATTCGGGATACAAGGATGCGTTCGATGTCAAGTAACCTGTACTTTTGTTGTAACTGTAGGTCTCTTTGTGGAAGTTCAGTGATATTTGTAGTCGGCCTTATATTTCTGGATGTATGAGGATTCGTGGAAGCAAAGAAAATAGCTGAGTTTGAGACGTCCCTCTTTTTGTGTTTTTTCCTTCGACTAAATTTTTTCTTTTTTATACCGCAGGCTCGGGCACTGAAAAAATATACAAATGTCCACTAGCTCTTCTTCACCCGACTGTTACCAACTGAGGACAACACAAAATAAACCATGTGATAAGTAACCAAAAAGTTAACGAGATTCTACACTTCGTAAAGATATTGTTTTTATACTTTTACAACTTTCCTCTCAGAAATAAAATACGAATTACACCACTGGACGAAAAAAAAAGGAACGCCGTTCCTCTTTCCGTTCCAGTAAAAATGGAACGAGTTCCCGTTCCAGTTCCACTGATGCGAAATGAAATGGCGGCGTTCCTTCGTTCCTCCTAAAAGGAACGCGTTCCAGGAACGCCGTTCCGTACAACACTGGTTTACATTCGGTTCGTACCGGAATCTACCATGTTTGACCAACGATCCTTATCCTGTTCGCTGGGTGAAAGACATTCTCAGCTCTAGAGTTCGACTGACGCGTTCATAGATAAACGTTTATATATTGTCATACTGCTTAGTAGTTTTTCAGTTTTTTCATCTGCCATTGAAGCAATAGACGATTACTCAGATTATTATTAAAACGAGGCTGCTTAGAAGGCGTTGTACATTTCACTCCTCAAGAGTTACGAATATCATGATATTTTATTTGGCCTTAAAAGTAACTAAGTACGTTACTCTTTTCTTTCCTACAAAATAAACCAAATAGGTAACTCGTTACCGAAAAGAAGGATCTAGGTAGCAGTAACTCGTACAGTAACACGTTACGTACTGTCGTCCTCAATATGAGCGTGAACAGGCTGCCGTCGATCGATTAGCACTGACAGCTCCAGCTTGCAGCGCTTCCACGAGTCACTGCGAGAATAAGCGTCTGCGCTGAATGGACGGATGCGCTGTTGTGATAGCGTGTATCACCCCCGTTCTGGAATTTTAAAATCGCCCGCGGACCGTCTGTTTCCTTTTATTGCTAGTTCAAAGCGCTGGTTACGATAAGCAATTGGCCACGAAGTGCGCTTTTTGAACGACAAATCCTGCTGTGTAGTTTGCGCGTTTCGGCATGGTCGATGTTCACTCTTGATGAAAATCGACCACTTCCTACTTCCTTGTGCTTGACAAGAAAGTACTAAACGGGGGCGTTATGATTAGGTCTTGAAGTCGGTATCAGGGAAGACGCTTTATCTAATGAAATATGTATTCTTATCGTTTAAAAATGAGGGCGACTTTGAATTGCACAAAAACGGCGCCTACGCGAAATGTATTCATTAGAAAACTACTGTTGAAATGTCACGCGTACCCGAAGACAAGCGTCCCCGGATTGTATACCTGTGCTTGAAAGAGTATAGCCAAAGAGCCATCGCCTATATGGTGCAGCGCCCATTGAAAACCGTCAATTGCATAGTACAATCCTAAAAGAACGAAGGTCGCATGGCGGACGCGACGCACAATCGACGTCCTCGTGTGACAACAGCCGACCAGGATCAGACGATTGTGGCCGCCGTGGCAGTCGACCCGTTTCTTTCAGCCCGAGATGTTCGCACTGCCGGCAACCTTCAGGTGAGGACGTCGACAATTTATAGAAGGTTTTCGGAGGCTGGGCTCAAAAGCCGGATAGCTGCCCAAAAGCCTCGGCTCAGCGAACAAAACAAGAGAAAGCGGTTGGCATCTGGCAGAAACCACAGCTCTTGGACCTTTGGTGACTAGAGAAGCGTGATATTTTGCATTGAGTTCACATTTACGACTCGTTGGGATCAGAAGCGACGCGTATGGCGGCCGGACGGCTGCAGATATGACCCCGAGTTCCTTCAGGAAGTGGCAGCAAGTGGTCGGTCGGTTGTGAACGTCTGGGGAGCTGTCTCCCACCAATAACTTGGACCACTGCACAAAATTGAAGGATGGCTGATTTCTGAGCACTACTGCAACACCTTGGACGACGTTATGCTTCTCTATGTTCTCGGTGGCCCATTGTCTGACGGGGAGTACTTTTTTTTTTTCTTCAGCAGGACCTTTCCCCGGTTCACACCGGCGCCAAAGTGCGGACGCTCCTGGAGGAGCGTTACTCAGACAGTTGTCATGGCCTCCAAAAGGCGCTGATATGAAAATTATCGAGCATACCTGGGGGCTAATGAAGCGGAACCTAGCGAAGCAAATCCCTCCACAGAGCACGCGCCGACGACGTTTTGAATGCCGTGGAAGCCGAGTGGAACCGACTGCGGGGACGCACCGACATCGTCGAAGTGCTTTTTCACTCTCTGCCTTCGAGAATGGCGCGCGTCCTCAGGACGCACGGCGGCATTACCCGCTACTAACACGCACAAAATAGAATCAAGGAAGTTGGGTGCCAGATATCTTGAAATTTATTCAATATTAACAACGATTAACGTGGTTGTTTGTTTTTATTTTTTTTATTTTTTGGGAAAGTACTTTCTAGACATAAACGTATTCCTTTGAAATGGTGTCGTTCTTAAAAAAACAGATCAAAACAATTCGTGAGTTCCCCAAAAATATTTGTGCGCCCCCCCCCCCCCCCCCAAAAAAAAAAGAAGAAAATATTATCAGTTCTGGGTTAACGAAAATATAGCGCACGAAGCGAGATCGGAAAAACGGACCGCGCGTGCAAGGTTGCATCCACACTGACGCGCAATTTTTATAAATATATGAAGCAGCACGCCCTGCCTTATCCGAACAGACATGCAAAAGGGGGCATCCTGTGTTCTCGTAACAGCACATCTGCTCTTTCCGTGCAGACGCTTACTCTCGCCGGGATTCGTGGAAGCGCCGCTAGCTGGAGCTGGCAGTACCAATTGGTCGACGGCGGCCTTTTCACGCTCATTTTGAGGACAACTGTACTTGTCTGTCTGCAGTACAGGAGCTCCCCCCCCGTCCCCCTAGAGGAGCCACAAGGGCGAATTGCCCAAGATACCGACCGATGATCCTGGCGCTCTTTGGTTTGTAGGTGGGGTGCCGGTGGTAAGAATGGGAACGGCCAAAAAAAAAGAGGTTGTACTTTGGATACTGATACTGGATCAAGATGGGCAGGGGAGGTTAATGCAAATGTGATCCCGCCGTCGGTTCGAGTTCAAAAGAATAAAAAAAAAAAAACTTGTCACGATTTTTATCACTTTGAATGGGCCAGCATACGGTGTTAACGGCGTATTGACTGCATCCCGGTGACCAAAGACATGTGGCTCCGACTTTAAGTCGCAGCACGAATATGTCGCATGACGTCTTTATGCTGGGTGGAGTAGCTGAGAGGACCAGCCACGGTGGAAGTGGAAGTTACCCCGAACATTTCTCGTGGGAGGCGAAGGGCGCGTCCATATAATAAATCCGTGGTAGCACAATCTAAGCCTTGTTTAGGGTGGTGTGCAGGCTGAGTAACTTAATGGGCTGCAGTGCGCGCCACATGTTCGGGCTGTTGCACGCTTTGAGCTCAGCCTTTAGCGTTCGGTGGATTCCTTCCACCATGCCGCTGGCCGCAGGATGGTACGCGGTGGTTCGAATCCTGGAGCCTCAGGAGATTTCCGAATTATGGAGCTCATCGGACTATGAGCTTCATAATATTTTTGAATAACGTTGATTGAAACTTCGCGCCCCTTTCGTTGGAAATGAATGACCGGACGCCAAAGCTCGATCTCCAGCCACAATACGAGAGTGTTTTTATTGGTTGTCGCGCGGGTGTCCGCGGTGGCGAAACCCTGTGGCCAATGGGCGTTACCTGTTTATGGAAGTAAGCGTGTAGATAGGGTCCAGGAAAAGGCCAAGGATGCTCACGTGGATTTTGTCAAAACGAGTAGTGGGGTCTGCATGGTAGCGAAATGTGCAAAGGTGTGTCTATGGACCTTGGATCGTTTACAACGGACACATGTTTGGGTCAACTCGCGCGCATCTTTTTTCATCCTGTGCCAAACTAAGTGTTGTTGGATGAAGTGCTGGGTCGCTGAAATGCCGTGGTGTGAATGACTGAAGCGAGTTGAAAATGGGTAGCCGGAATCTAGTCTGAAGCTACTACCGGTCGGGGTGATCCAGTGGACATGTAAAACGTGATTGTTG
This sequence comes from Ixodes persulcatus, assembly GCA_013358835.2. Taxonomy (NCBI): domain Eukaryota; kingdom Metazoa; phylum Arthropoda; class Arachnida; order Ixodida; family Ixodidae; genus Ixodes; species Ixodes persulcatus. The sequence continues at coordinate 36,211 of JABSTQ010006529.1, read as the reverse complement.
TATCCTTGCCTGGCAGTGACACGTCGCACAGCTGGAGGTTGCTTCATGTAGATCTTAATCTCCTGATATCTTGGTCTGCTGCTGCTGTTAGAGCAGCAAAATCAACAGCGGAGGGTATGGCATTGCAGCACGTTATCCGAGAGAGTGCATCAGCGACAGAGTTATAGGTGTACTTGACGTGGGGGATGTCACTCGTAAACTCCGTGATGAATGAAAGGTTCCGACGTTTCCGGAAGGAAAAACGGCTTTTGTTTGTTTCGTAAGCTGTAAGTTATGCGCGTGTGGTCGGTAAGCTTGTGAAATTGACGACCCTCCAAGTAGGGCCAAAAGTTCATGATGGTGAGGTAGATGCCTAGAAGTTCTCGTCCGAAGGTACAGTATCGGCACTTCGCTTCTGCCACCTTCTCGTAATATAATACAAGTGGCTGCGAGTGTCCTCCAACACGTTGTTGCAGAACAACGCCGATAGCGGCATATACAGTATCGGACATCCCGCCGAGGGGTGCACCAGCAAGCGGATGCGCCAACAGTACTGCATCTGCAAGCGATGACCTGATGTCAGTGCTGACAAAATACTCGACAAAAGTTTTCTTATAAATTAATGTCGTACATATACGTTGCGGGCCAATCCGATCGCAAACAAAACAATATTTTTGAGCCAAGCTTCTCACGACCGGAAGTATGTTTCTCAGTTTGAAACAGGCACAATATTTTTATATTCAATCGTGACATCCACTCGTGCTTCTGTGGTGGTTGCAACCATCCGGCGTTAGAAAGCTTCACTTGATTCAGGCCTTGGATTTCTCCTCAGAAAGTTTAATCATTAAATTTAGAGGACACACAAAATCATTAAGTTGAGACTACATCGATTTATTGATTTACATTACCCTCCGGCATTGAGGCATAAGAGAGGGGAGTGGATGTTAAATCACAATGTTGAAAATGGCTTCACGAAATCTGATGGCGTCCTCAATAGTAGCGATGTCTTCAGCAAGGTTATTTCAATCCACAATTGCGTCGGGAAGAAGAGCGTTTTGATGTGCTGTAAAAAAACATTGCGGCCGGGCTATTTTGTTGCAATAATTTAGTCTTGGCGAAGAACAGGTTCGTGAAGAGAAAACATACTGATTTTGCACTGGTGCAAACAATAGAATGTACAGAAGGCAAAGACGGTCAATTTTTCGCCGGGTTTAAAGTAGTGGTAGAGAGAGATGACTTCATCAGGGAAACACTGGCGATGCGTGAATAATCAGATTGAATGAATCGGGCAGCACGGCTTTGAACTGACTCAATTTTGTCCGTTGATGTAGGACGGTGAGGGTGACCACTTGAACATGCGTATTTTAATTTAGATCGAACCAAATAAATGCAAAATAGGCGTTTTAAGTTAGAAGGGGCGCATTTGAAGCTACCACGATGGTAACCCAAACTGCGAGTGGCAGAACACACTACTAAATCAATATAAATATCCCAAGAAATGTTTGCACTTAGGAGAATACAGATATATCTTTATTCCTTAGCTTGTGCTAGAGGAACACTATTAAAAGTAAGGGAAGCGGAGGCTTGAAAGAAGGAACGAGAGAAGGGCGTGCATTTAAGTTTATTAATATTGATTGACATTTGCCAAATATTACAACAGAAAATAATGAAGTCAAGGTCATTTTGTGGGACTATGGAATCGTGGCAGGATGTTCTTTTAGGATAAATGAAACAGTCGTGTGCAAAGAACCACACTGACAAAGTTACCTGAAGCGGAAGATCGTTGATGCAGATGAGAAAGAGAGGTGGACACAGAGTTCTTCCAAGTGGCGCGCCAGATGTTACGGGAGCTAATACAGATTCTTTCGTGGTAATGTACGGAGTTTGGGACGGCATATGTTCACCGTTCCTGGGGGTGGTCAAAGGAATTGACAACAACTTCTCTATGACTATGTCGTACTTCTCGTACTTCCATGTCACCCACCGGTGGTCAGTAAAGCATACAAATTTGACAGAAGCGCAGTGTCAGCGTTCGGTGGGGACTCGTGTCCGATCAGCGAGGAGACGACTCGGAGCCGAACGCGAACGCGGTATTCATACTAAATTGCTGAATCCGCGTTGGCCTACATCTATGGTGCCTGGAGCACGTAGCTGACTAGGATGTTTAGCGTCCTATCCCGCTCATACACCAAAGGTGGTCCCTGAAGGGGCAACAAATCACGTTACAGAAGCCGGAGTGTCCTTCTGTAGGACGTCGCAATCCTGGCGGTTGGCTTGAAATTCTGTCAAAACGCACGAGCAAACGCGAGTGTCGCAGTCGTCCCGGAGTCCCAACTTCTGGATGCCGAAACTTCCGTGGACTGCCAAACTGAAAAGAGACCTGCAGCAAAACATGCGTCTGCCATTTCCACCAGAGTTGTTGGGACGCAGCCAGTATGGTGACCGGCGTCAGCATGACACTTCTCTGATGTGATCAGGCGGGAATAGAGCAACCGATTTTTTGTACGCGGTAAACACAGCAGTTGGAGACTCGTTCCCGCCACTGTACTATAACAGATGAGGCATAAGGGTTAGAACTTTAGCCTTCTTGTATACGTATCAAGGAGGTACTGGTCTTGCCTCGCCAGCGACGCCATCATCGTCGGGATTGCTGGCTGCTTAGGGCAGCCCACGGCGGGAATGGTGGCCTCCATGGGCTCAGTCAACGCCATCTAGAATAAAGAAAACTCGTGCCCTAACATTTCGGCTTCAATGCAGTAATATAGAGCGCAGGCACAGAGTGGACGCGAGTGGTGCATCCGCGTTCGGCTCGGTCTCGTGAACAATCGATTCGTCGTAGGACGTTCGGCGTCGGGTGTTGCTGAGTTGGCGCCGTAGTAGAGCGGTGACGTTATGGCAGGGCAGAGCAGACTTGTGCGTAATGCGTTACTTGTAACTAGTTACTTTTTAAGAGATGGAACGAGTAACGTACCTTCGTTACTTTTTGTTGACGTATCGAGTAATGGCATTTGCTTCTGGAGAAGAACCTGCACAACACAAGTAGCCAAGCTGCTTTTAATTTGCACGAAGAAAACTCGCTAGATAGACCATAAAAAGTTTGCATGAGGTACCTCAATATCGATTTGGTTATCCTTGAATGGAAATGTCTGAAAGCGAGGAATAATGAACAACAAAAGAAATGAACGCTGCTACTGCTTTCTAGACATGGCCTATTAAACTTAACGAGAAAATCACCCGATACTTTCAGTATGTTGTAAAGCGTTCCTTTTGAATTGCAGCAATGAGTAACGCACTTAGTTGCTTTTGGAGTGAGAGGGGAGTAACAGTATTTAGGTTTCGACTTACAGTAACGTGTATATGTCTAGGCTAGAAGGAGGTGGGTCAAGAGCTTTAGTTTCATAAGGTAGTGCTGACTTGGCAAGCAGCGTCCTGATCACACAGACAAAGCCGCAGTCCTCATTTAGTACACTTGGCCGAAGGCAATAAGAAAGAGGAAGAACAGTGAAGATGCGCATTATTAGCGGGTGAAAGCCCATCCCCTTTTGTTCGCTGGTTCAAGGACGTATTAACATGTTTTTGTTCTGTTTTTACGAATCGACACGGCATGTTTTTGTTGAAGGCGTGTCCAAAACGAGCGACCATTCTCTGTGTTCGGTTGTTCACTTCCTCGGTTTGTATATCTATGTAAAGATAAAAAAAAATGACACAGGCGAACTGGTTTGGTTTACACATTAATCATTTATGTATTCGACACGGCGTCCGTTCGCGTCCGGTTAAAATTACGTCTAATGTATCTCTAGAAATCAAGATGTAAGACGCAAAATAAAACGGACACAAGAGAGAAATCTCTTGTGTTCGTTGTTTTTTTTCACCTTTCACCATGATTTTCAAAGTTCCCCACTAGCCCAACTACACGTTCTCTTACAATGTAGCCCTAATTGATGTAACAGCAACACCGTTAAAAGAAGAAACAAAAATGATTTTGTAATTACTCTATCACAGCTAATAAAGTCAGTCCGCCAACCCATAGCTTGTTTAGTCTACAATTTATGATATTTTCTTGTTTTCTTCAACCACATTGTAAGCATATTCAAATGTGTCGATGTATCATCACTTTTTCTTTCCCCTTCGATTGTCAATTTAGTATGGAACTCCTACGTCATTCAATTTAAATAGATTCTGCATCTATATCACACTAAATTTGAAGTTTTTACTGATATAAAGCAGCACTGGTTTGATTTGGTCACTGCTTTTATTTTGCCGCACGTTTCCAACTCGACTAAGTTAATACTCACTTTCTGATACCAGACTTTGGCTGGGTTAGTTTATACACTGTGGAGCGGAGCTGGTCGGTGTACTCTTTCCTATTTATTTCATATCCTTGTTTATATTTCTATGATTCTTGGACGTTCACCCCTCGGCAAAACGTTGTAAAATGATAGATTTGAGCCGAACAACTGCAGCCATTTTTATATTCCCCGAAAGAATTATACTCAGCAATAATACAACAATAATTATTACTAATTATATTCTTAGCAAGATATACCTCTTTACCCCAGGCCCGACGCAGATTGTTTTGCAATGGGGCATACGAACAGCACTTGTGATATCTTAGATTATCTGACCAGCACACTGAAGAACTGTAACATTCCTGAGAATTGCAATAGAGTCTGACTAATATCACAGTATAGAACATAAAAATATTTATAAAATATTTACGTTCTACGAAAAAAAAAACGAAATGGCCCAACATATAGCTTACATAATGACCGTCTAACCTCCATAACAAAAAAAAATACTTGCCAGGCATTTTGGGCTTACAAATAATGATATACAAAACAAATATACATATTGAAGATCTAGGTTTCCCGAATTATGAATAGCACTTTTTTTGTGGAGGAGAATGGTTGATACCCTAAGCAAAATTGACACAAAGATGTCACCAATACATACACAGCGTAGAAAACAAACCATATTTTTTTCGGTAAGATGTTTTCAGCCCAGTCAGAGTTCTGATTGTATTTACTGTAACACACCACGATATCTGAAATAAAATAGAGCACATATACATACACGAGAATAAGGAACACTTAAAGGAAAGGGAATCAACACTAGCCATATCGAAGAGTAACTAAACGGCGGAGCAAAAATACCATGCTCCTTTCCTTTTCGCCCTCGACTGCTCATTGGCAGAGCCACATGCACAAATATTTTTCAGAGAAATTGCTGGGAAGTGGCGTCGCAAGGCGGCGACCTTTGGAGGAACATATTTTGAGTTTAGCGTTCGCAAAATATACCGGCTGCGATCGGAAAAATGAAACCGGCTTTTTCGTCTCGCACATGTGAACTACGCTTTGTAGAATGCTGAAACTCCGTAAGATAGTGACGCTGGCAGTAATCATAAAATACGAACGTTTGAGCACATGAGATTACCTAGATAAAAAAAAATACAAAAGCAAATTACATGCGAACCTGCTTGCAGGCTAAGGCTCATTTACATCTTACCGATATTTATTATTGTGGGTGCCTGTAGCATTTATTTCAGTGGAAAAGCTTGTCGGTTAGAAAAACAATATTGGTTTCTATCTTGCTCAAACATAACTGCGACAAGCGCCCCAGTTAGGCTTTGGTAGTCATCGGCTTGTAGATAATTTTTGCGTTTCTCTTTTCTTTTTCGGTTGAGGTAAGGTCGTGTGCGCAAACTTCTCAAGTTTATCACCACCTCTAGCGTCACATTCTCACGGAGTTTCAGCTTTGTGCAATGCGTATTTAGTTGATGCGGGGTGAAAAACCCGGCTTCATTTCTTAATCGCCCCCCCCCCCCCCCCCCCCCCCCCCCATCAAGATTGACATGTAGCGATATTCTTAAACGTTCGAACTCTGTATGTTCCATTTAAATATTATGTAATCTTGTACAAGCAAGAGACGCACGGCTGGTCCTAGGTAATAGCGCCGTAGGGCAACATTTCCTTAGTCAGGTAGGAGAGGCATGCACGTGACCCACATTGAGCACCATGGGCTGCGTCAGCGTTTCGTTTGAATTAAATTTTTGCTGCGTCACTGCACTCCTTCCCGCAGCACACAATCTATGTTCGCACTGGCTCCCCGTAGGTGACGCAGATAATCGAGCACTACAAGCTTCTTACCCAGAAGGAATTGCTACACAGCTCACCCGGGCGCTCTTCAGAGGAAGAGGTTGACTAACGGAGCACCACCGCAACAACCTTGACCAAAGTCGCGCCTTCCGTCTCTCTCTTCTTCCCATATCTACCCTTTCCCAGCTCAAATCGTTCCGCCCTTTCTTTTTCGTGTTGGCATTAGCCAAGTTGGCTTTTGGTGAAGCCAACACTGTCTATTTGTATTTAACAAATACATTTCTTCAACTACTCCTTGGCCAAGGGCGCACGTCGCATTCCTCAATGTCTCCTGCAAGATCGGCGTCTGTCGTTCTCCTCGGTAGTACTCGAATAGACAAGGGGAAACCATAGCGATATACTGCTCCGCAAGTGGAGCACACAGAGTTACTCAAATCGTACGTGACTATGGTTCTTCAAAACTGCAACAGCAAAATGTTTTTTTCTTCAGTGGAATCTCGGCTATTACATGAAAGAGTACACGCCCACGTACAAAGGATTCGACAGCTTCTATGGTTTCTACAATTATGGAAAAGATTACTTCACTCATAATCTGGAATATGTTAGTGGAATCGCCAAATTCGCGAGTAGTAACTTGTCGATTGTCTGCAGATTAAACGTATCATGTTGTTGAACACAGGAGGGTCACATTGGACTAGACTTCTGGCTTAACATGAAGCCGGTGCTCGGCAAAGTGGAAACTACTCTACCCACCTGTATACAGAGCGAGCCAAAATCCTCATTGCCAATCGCGACGTTTCGAAGGTAACGAATATCTTAATTGACAATTCGTGACTTTACTACCGTCGCTTACATGGCGAGGAAGGCAGGCCGTTTTTGTAAGTGACACGGCTCGCGCTTGCAGCTTTCCGCCGTGTTATTACCGCGAATATACGCTCCCGGTTATCCAAGGTAGGAAGCGCGCACTAGAGGCGGGACAACTGAAACTCTTACCCGCCGTTCTCAATCTTTCAATGACTATCTCACGAGTCCAAACTGAATACGGAAAGTCCCTCCATTGGGTTCGTTGGTCTCGCTTTCGATGCGATGCTGGTGCAGTCAATGACGAGGTGTGAATAGCAAGGATAAGCTTCAGTTGCCCCGCCTCCACCACCAACTTTCTGTATTCGACCACGGCCGGGCTAATGTGAAAAAGGCTCGCTCTTTTACAGCCCAACTGGCATTGAATCATGCCCTTTACATGTCGCCTGGTGTGAGTTGAAGGATCTCAATGGACCACGCGACCAAGCGCAAAGCCCGAGAGAAGAAATGAGTCGTGCACATAAGCCGGAAGTTAAATCTAGACTAAAGCGTACCGGGTTTATTTACAATCAGGGGAACAAAGCGGTACGACGGAACCATCTCGTTCCAAGGACGATGGCATCCATTCGTGTACTCATGTTCGCCAACTGTTTTGAAACCTTCCACACCACAGCCTGAGGGATCCATCTCTCAGTAATCTACGCAATGCTAAGTTTTCTTCTAATGTATTAGTTACTATACTTGGTTAACCCATAAGCTGACAGGGCAGTGGAAGCTGCACGTTCCTCCGAGAAATCAATCACCTGCCTATTATCGCCTGTCCGTGCTCTCTGTGCGAGGGTATGCACATAGAGAGGGTGATCATATGAAAAAAAACACGACTGTTGAATGGGGTGAACAGAGCTAAGGGGTAAAGGGAGTATAGCATTTATTGACTCAAACATTTTTCCCTCATACTTCGTTTTAAATTTAGTCAGTGCGTAGCTAATTTCCGAGCTCATGAGACCAATCAAATGCAATGGTACGGCGTCCGTCGTCTTTCTGCGCTTTCATTATCACTGGTTAAAAAATAAGTTTCAATGAGTGCACCATGACTTCCTGTTTCTTCATATCTGTGCATCTGTGTCTTTGTAATTTCTTGCCTTTGCGCTCCGGCGTTTGGTAAAACGAAGTATTGTCAAAGAAATTGAACTTTTGAGGGCCCTATGTCGCTAAGTGGAGCCTGCTTCACATATGGTAACTTGGTGTTTATCCAACACTTCGCGTGGAAACTGGTTTTGTTTTATTATCTGCGTCAATCGAGCACGGGGCATGTTTTTTCGATACGAGTGTGGCGTTAGCGTTCCTTTCAGACTCATGGTCGATGAACTGTCTCTAAACCCCGACCGAGCGGCCTGCGGTTTTCGCCATTTCTCGGGCATGAAGCGTGTAATTGGTTCCGAGTCCTCACCGAGCGCTGATGCAGCACTCGTTGTCGACACGAGCCGCGCCGAGTTCACACCGAACTCTAACGCAGCACTCGTGCCCAGTACATTCTCGAAGTGCGTGACCAAACAATGGCCGACGCAGGTATTTGACGTAGCGGCTACTAGGTGGCGCGAGCTTTTGAAAAATGATCTGGGCCGGCTTGCTAGAACCAGCGTCTCAGCTGAGAATGGGTGAAAGAAAGCACTGCCAAAGCCAGCGCACGAGCTGAGCGGGACTCAAGTTGCGTCTCAAGACGCTCGCGCGCCCCAGCCTTTGCAGTACTTTCTTTCACCCAGTCTCAGCTGAGACGCTGTTCTAGCAAGCCGGCCCTGATGGCACTTCGTTGATTGAAAACGAGCCTCAGCCTAACGCTGTGCAGCGTTAGGCTTAGTCGACAGAGCGCTGCGTTGGAAACGTAAACAAATAATTTATGTTATTGTTGTCCCCATGAATATGGCTCTGAACGTAGCCGCTATGGCGTGACGGTTCGATTTCCTCTCTAATGGACGCTGATTGTTCGATACCTGCGCAGCCATTCTTCTTGTACCTTTCGCATCAGTCAGTACATGGTGCAAGCGTAAACGATCCACTTCAAGCGCCAGAGGAGAACATCGCCAAGTTTCCTTACATAGGAGACGAAAGGAGAACTAAATACGCAGGTAAAGTATCGCATAGTGCATTACGAGGCAAATTAGTCTTTTGCTGTTGTTGTTTTGCTGCCTAGACAAGAGCGGCACTATCTTTTTTTTTTTTTTTTGTAGCCAAAAACAATTATACATCGAGACACTTCGTCGAAACGCATGAGTAATAAACAGTGAATGCGTGCGATAATTAACCTGATCACTAAAAGTTTTAAATTTTTGTTTTCTTTGAAACGAAACCCATGCAGTGCATAAAGCAACCCTTTTTTTTTAATTGCGCAAAATACACGTCTACTGTAGGCTATATTACGGTGGTAATGCAATTCTTCCCACAGTTTGTGGGAAGAATTACATTTTTGTTAGTATACTCCGTATTGTCGTACTTTGGTATTACACAACCTGTCAGAATTCTTCTAGGATTAAATATATTATGAACCATAAGCATCATAGTCACGAATATGCACACTATACCTACTCTAGAGCCCCTTGTGACTCTAAATATGACAAGCCTGGTTACATTAAGCATTCATTTAAAGAATTTATATTTAAATACATTTTGAAAAGTTTCTCTATCCCGTTTTAGAGAGGGATTGAAGTTCCAAACATATATTTCGAGCATGAAGGATAAGTTGAACCTTATATCTAACTCACAACAGTTACCCGTTGCCTAAAAATGATAAAACATGAAATCTGTAAAGATTTAGATTGTTGGCAGCTTTTTTTGTTGTTTCCTTAGTCATTTTTTTGCGTTCGTGTTTTGTAGCCTTTATTTTTTTTTAATGTTACGTTCTATGTTGTATTCTTGTTGCACTCCAGATGTGTCGAGCGTTTACATTCGTGGCAGTTGTTCCTAAAGCACTTTCTGGCTAGTGTCGCTCAAAACACGCTTAATAAATAAAGTATCATTTCGAATTTTTCTTGTCCATTCTGCGTTTCGATTTATTCTTCAAAGAAGAAAACAATCGCGAGAACAAGATATATTAAATATACTATTACATGGAAGTTATTATGCCGATTTATTTTTTAGAAAAACAAAACATTGTATAGGGGTAGGAATATACACAAAACAATGTTTAGAAAACGCGTAACGTGAAAGTGTTACATACCAAATATAGCGGACTTAGGTACCGCTAAATTTAACGGGATTCCTCTCCCCGCCATAAGTGGCGGAACGATAGACTAAGCGCGTAAATACATCCTTAATAAATTAATTATTTCACAATATATAGTGTCACCGATTGAGTAGGATCGACACATGCACATTAAGAATAAAGGCTTAACCAGCAAACTTGTGCCAGAAAGAAAAGCAAGAGCGAGCGCCGATGAAACGGCAGCAAGCGCCGAAGGTGGCAGTAGCGAGCGTCGACAGGTTAGCGTGACAACTGGTTCGCGCGGGAACACCAGACTAAGTCGCCAACACCATACTGGGCTTCTTTTCTTTTTCATTCGGTATCTCGAACAGTCGGTCTACAGGTTTTCCCGCTCATTTTAATCCAAGCGACGACTAATTTAATCCCGGGGTCACTCAATTTAATCCAATCGCCATACAATTTAATCCAAGCGCCACACAATTTAATCCCGGGGTCAGTCAATTTAATTCACAATATATATATATGTACTTATTGTGTTCAGTGGTCGTGTTTCGCTTACACATTTGGTAACTTAGAACAATTGTTTATACAATTAGAATTTTTAGGGGGCAATTGATAATTTGATTACTAATGTGATTACTTTGAGTTACTAGTCCCACTATTGACGAGGCTTAATTGATATGTTGGTTACTCTTCTTAGAGCGCAGCTCTTAGGCACCCGTTTCCGGTTTGAGCGGCGTCGGCGTCGCCGTCGCCGTCGGCCTAACCACGCGGTGCATGGCGGGTAAATTCCCCCGCTAAATTTAGCAGAAAAATTTACCGCAAAATCTAGCGGAACATTTTCCCCGCTATATCTAGCGGAACATATTTCCCTCTATATTTAGCGGATAATTTCCCCCGCTAAATCTAGCGGAAAATCTTACCAGCTAGACTTAGTGGGGCAAATTTGCCGCTAAATCTAGCTGGGAAAATTTTCCGCTAGATTTAGCGGGAAAAATTTTCCGCTAACTATAGCTGGGAAAATTTTCCGCTAGATTTAGCGGGGAAAATTTTCCGCTAACTATAGCGGGGAAAATTTTCCGCTAGATTTAGCTGGGAAAATTTTCCGCTAAATTTAGCGGGGAAAATTTAACGCTAGATCTAGCGAGAAAAATTTTCCGCTAGATTTAGCGGGGAAGTTTTTTCGCTAAATTTATCGGGGGAATTTACCCATCATGCACCGCGAGGTTACGCCGACGGCGACGGCGACGCCGACGCCGACGCCGCTGAAGCCGGAACGGGTGCCTAAGAGCTGCACTCTAAAAACGGTAACCAAGATATCAATTAAGCCTCGTCAAAAGTGGGACTAGCAACTCAAAGTAATCACATTAGTAATCAAATTATCAATTGCCCCCTAAAAATTCGAATCGTCTAAACAATTGTTCTAAGTTACCAAATGTGTAAGCGAGACACGACCACTGAACACAATAAGTGCATATATATATATTGTGGATTTAATTGACTGACCCCGGGATTAAATTGTGTGGCGCTTGGATTAAATTGTATGGCGCTTGGATTAAATTGAGTGACCCCGGGAATAAATTGGTCGTCGCTTGGATTAAAATGAGCGGGAAAACCTGTAGAATTTCCGAGCATCGACGACTTGCGACACTAACTCGGCAAAGTCAGGTTGGCTTCCTTATCTATAAAATTCCATATATTCGGAGTTGATTTCTCTGGAAATTCGCAGGATGTTTATCCGAGTTCATTTTACATTGTAAATTGGGGGTTTGTAGGAGTTAACTTTTCTTAGATACCACCTAATTCTCTGAAATTCAAAGTTTATTTTACTATGCTCCCAATATTTAAAAATAAAAAAAATATATATATATGAAGTTCGGGTACCATGACACTTTCTCCTGAAGAATCTTTGACGAGCTAAAAGGCAAACCCTATATATCTGTTTGTTGATGTTGAGGTTGCTGTTTATTTACATGAAATACAACGTACAGGATACTGGAGGCTTGTCGAAAAAGCTGTCACAGGGCCAGCTTGACAAAGCTACAGGTTTCCATATTGGAATTTCTGCAACACGAAAAAAATAATCAACATGCCATACAGTTTATAGCATTAAAAGAAAAACAAAAAGAGCAGCAAGAATGAACTATGCCAAATGACGTCACAACTACGGAAAAAAAAAGGATATCTGGAAATGCATGAACAAGAAAAACAATATCGCGTACATGCACAACAATTCTCAAGATTTAATAATATTACACAGCATACTTTTGCATAAGAAATGTCAGCTGGGGGCTGAATTAAGTAGGCAATTCTTTAAACGTAATATCTAAAAGCTCGACATTTTCGATGGCTAACCTATTTAGTAATCTTGACTGATAAATGAGTGCTAACTTTCCAAGGCTCACTATGGCGCGTGGCATAGGCTGTACTATTACTTTGTAAGAGTAACGACTCGTAGGAACCGTTTTTGTAAGAGATGCTGTTTATGTAGATTTGCTTGAGTTGTGGATACTCTGACTAAATGCCAGTATAGTTAAGCCTAGATGAAAACAAACTTATAAATTAAATCATAAAAGTTCGTCACAGGATATATCGATTATGATATACAAGTCCGACTATTTGGGACAGCTTAGTGGCTACGGAATCAAAATATTTGTCCCACAAAATAGTTTCTTGAAAAACAGCCCCTGGTACCTTGAAACTTGATACAACTGCAATGGGAGTCAAATTTAGCGTTATTGGCTGATTTAACACGACATTTTTATTTTTGCTACAAGATAAGACTGTTTTTGTTTTGTTTGTATTTATTTTAAAGCTATTTCGGCGCGTCCACTCTTCTAGTTTTTTTAGCTTTAAATTTGCTTTCTCAATTATTTCATTACATAACTTTCCAGTTTTAAATATGCTGGTGTCGTAGGCGTGAATATTCATATTAACGTCTAATACCACAGAGACGATGTAATTTATATACATACTGGAAAGAACGGGACCCAGAATACTCCCCTTGTGGTACGCCGCAAGAAAGTCCCAATTTAAAATTATTCATCCCAACCCAAAATTCGTTTCATGGCCCCTTTAAGACCAACGGTTAAGACAAGCCTCGTTGACTTTTTGCCTAGTGCCAAAGAGGACGACTAAGTTTAGTGCTAAAAACGATGAGAAAGAAATGAGCAGTGGAAGGCTGGCGGCACGCCGGCGACATGGTTGGCCAGCATTCGAGCCACTGTACTTCGTTGCAGCTTAAAGGCCTGTTCACACATACAGCGGAGCGCTTAGTTAGCGCTACGTGAGCGCTCGAAGGAGCGCTCATGTGGCGCTTCCTAGCGCGTGATGTAGCGCTCGGTTAGCGCTTCAGAAGCGCTTTGTTAGCGCTTTGTTAGCGCTTCAGAAGCGCTTTGTTAGCGCTTTGTTAGCGCTTCAGGAGTGCTTTGTTAGCGCTCTGTTAGCGCTTCAGAAGCGTTTTGTTAGCGCTCTCACGCTCATTTGTGCCGTGCTTGCTGCTGCGGAATAGCGCGTGCACGGCGATTCCTTTGTGGTTCTTTTTCGTTTAGCATTGAAAGAAGAGGAAGTAAAAGAGCCGCTCTCCAAGCAAAGGGTCGGGCAGGCGATTCAGAATCATGGACGCTGAACGACTAATTAATTGGGTACGACTAGAGCCACTCTATATGGCAGCGTAGCTGCCAGAGTAGCGACACGACGCAAAATTATCTAGATGCACGACGAAAGAAGCACCGATAGTGATCTCCATTTTGGGCCTGGAAGGTTGCCATGGTAGCCGTGCTGCTAACGACGCCGCACGGCAACCTTTTACTAGTTGATGTCTCCATTCGTTCATTGAAAAGTGGTAAAAGACGCTTGGCATGGCGGGACGGCACGGGCCTCTGGAGGAATGGTGCCTGTTTCTTCTTTTAAGTGAGACGATTTGCAGCCCGGGGACTGTCTGGCGGCGAGAGCTGCTAAGTATCGTAGGTGCACGGACAAGGCCAGTGGTTTTCCGCACCGGCGGGATGGCGTCCGTTTCGTCGGACGTACGTACCGTCCTTGTACTTTCGGACTTCGCTCCTATGGAACAAACTCCGACTACGCCGGCCATAACAGGATGATTGCCTCGGGAGTCGGGACATGACTGTTGCTGGACTGCCCCATAGTAAGCGAATGTATGCTTAGCATCATACTTATTCAAGATCCAATCATTCATTCTTGATGAGATTTTCTCACCGACTGGCGAGAAGCAAAATCGACGACGGTCTCATCCTCGTATGGGGCACCCTCGACGGGGTTCAACCAAGAAGGACAGCATGGTGGTCTCTGTATCGTTCTATTACGAGCGCCCACGGATGATGGACTGTACGCCAAGATGAGATAGGAACGACTGACTCGTCGTCGTCTTTTATTCCCGCACCACGAGGCTATCCTCGTGGTACATCCTCTTTTCTCTGCATTTAAGAAAATGTAAAATTAAAATAACACAACCACACTAGGTAATAAAAAACACAGGAACCAAAGAGAGAAAGAGAGAAAAAAAGAGAAGAAAAAGAAAAAAAAAAAACTACCGCATTTGCTGGAACGACTGATCATAACTTAGTCTCCGTGGAGGCTGTCTGCTTCTGCCAGATCGGCGAGATGAGGGCCCCTGCTGCCTCTGAGCTTGCGGTGCTTCCTGGCCCTCTGTCTCTTCATCTGTACAGTCTGGTCCAGGCGACTCCGGTCTCCCATCGTTTTCCGATTCCGAGTCGTCGTTTTCTTCTGTTGTCCTTGAATCATATTCTTCGTCAACTTTCAGGAGATGTTGCCTGTTGTGACGGAACTTCATGCCATCTTCTGTGACGACGCTGTACGATCTAGGAGCGACGTAGGACTCTACGGTTGCTTTCGTAGCCCATTTTCCATCGTTTAGGATACGGACGGTGTCTCCTGGCTGCAGCGGCTCTAGATGTCGTCCTTTTTTGAGGTTCTGGGTGTGCTTTTGAACAGTTGGTGCTGGATCCGAAGAAAAGCCTGGAACCAGGGTTCGAATACCACGACCCATCAAAAGCTCCGATGGAGAGCGACCGCCTTCCAGCGGAGCCGTACGGTAGCTGAGCAAGCCAAGCCGGAAGTCCTCTTTTGTTGAATGTGCTTTGCGGAGTAGCCGCTTGACCACCTGGACGCCTTTCTCCACTAGGCCATTGGAGCGGGGATACCCAGGGCTTGACATTGTATGAATAAAATCATACCGCGTTGAGAATTCTTTGAATTCTTTTGCAGAAAACTGTGAACCTCCGTCTGAAAGACAGCATGGTGCTTTCTGTATATATTTATTATTTTATAATTATTATTAATATATTTATTAATATTCGCGAAAGTGTGGAGATCACTCCATTAGCAGTTGTGTCATGAAGCTCCTCCACTTCGGGATAAATGGAGTACGCGTCATACACCACTAGGTAACGTTTACGACCAAGTTCGAACAAGTCTGCCCCAATCCGAGCCCAAGGATGATCAGGCACCTCACGTGTATGCAAAGGCTCATTCTGATTTATGTATGTGAAAAAGTGGCATGTCTCGCATTTTCGGACTAATGCAGTAATATCCGCATTCATACCTGGCCAGTAGACTAAGTTCCTTGCTCTTGATTTACATTTGTTGAGGCCTAGGTGACCGTGGTGTATTCTTCTAAGTATTTCTTTGCGCATTGCTGCTGGTATTACAACTTTGTTCCCTTTCAACAAGACTCCATTGATGACCGAAAGCTCTGTCATAACGGACTTCAGCTCACCCAGAATTGGAGTTCCAGCTTCTAAACCGCAATTGCCTCCTGCAGAACGGGATCGCTTGCTGTGACTGCCTGCAGGCTGCCCAGGGTCCGGCTGCCTACCAGTGTTGAAAACACTGCATTAGCATGTATTTCGACGTCGGTCGTGTCGTCTTCTGCTTGGGAATTACCGGAGATTCGGGAGAGTGTGTCCGCGATCACCAGCTTCTTTCCAAGGACGAACTGTAAATCAAATTCAAACTTAAGCAAACGAAGAAATAGTCTTTGCAACCTTGGTGGCAGGTCGCCGGTTGGAGCGTGAGCTTGGTTGCAGAAGCGACATCTCCACTTGACTCTCTGCTGCTGCTTGGCTGTCTTGACGATTTCCACCTTGGCCGCTGCTTCAATCTACCCTTTAACTGCCGCGTCATCTCATGTTTTGTTGTGGACATTGGCTGTTTCTTCGGCATTGCAGCCTTTAACCGCTATTTCTAAAGTCAGATCTTTTTTCCGCAGGAGTTTCTCTCGAATCTTCTTACTTGATGTTCCATACGCGATCTGGTCTCGTAGCATGGAAGCCTTTAGGTCGCCGAATCCACAGGTCACTGCTTTCAGCTGAATATCGCGGTAGAAATGTTCGAAAGCATCTCCTTCCTCTTGTCGTCTGGTCCGGAACACCTAGCGTTCGAACGTCTCATTGGATCTCGGAAGGCAGTAGGCTTCGAACCTCCGTACCAGGACATCGTAATTTTGGGCTTCTTCAGCTGACAAACCAAACATGTTAAATACCTCAATGGCTTCTTGCCCTGCGACGTGCAGAAAGATAGCGGCTTTCTGTTGCAGGTTGCGACGTTCCTTGGGTTCTGTAGCCAGAAGGAAGAGTTCCATCCGCTGCTTAAATTTTTTCCAATTCTCTGCAGCATGCTCTCCTAGCCGCAGCGGTTCTGGTGGCGAAAGATCAGTCATGGTGCGTGGAGATTGAAGATCACTTCTGACACCATGTATCGTTCCATTACGAGCGCCTACGGATGATGGACTGTACGCCAAGACAACGCCAAGATGAGATAGGAACGACTGACTCGTCGTCGTCTTTTATTCCCGCACCACGAGGCTATCCTCGTGGTACAGTCTCCAAAGGATTGTTAACGCCGTCAAAAGAGATAGACGCCGGAAATGAGGTGTTCTTCCCGACAGGGCGACTGATCGTCCGGAAGTGTACCGGCATGCAAAACGTTAATACTTTTATCTGCTGTAGCCCACATATCCGTGTTAAAGGGGCCAGGAATTTTTTTTTAACTTCTTCTTTATTAGCTGCAATCCTCAACTCAAAAGCGAACTCTGAAATCACGCGGTCGTTACATGCTAGGGCACCGGTGTGATGACCCCAAGCTTCCACCGTGCTTTTTAAGCGCACCATAGAACTTGGCATTCGCAAGTGGTGATAAGTTCCGTCAGTGCACTCACTGGCCACGGACGCGAATTCAAATATTCGTCGACGAATAGACCGATCTCACCAAGCGTTCCACGCATGCGCGACGCCGCCTTAACTGTAGTTCGTAGGAGGCAGACGCCAGTTCACGAGAGAGCTCATGCCGCCTCGTGCTCTGCTCCCGCAGACCTCCAGCAGGGTTGTCGCTCGTGCAGAAAGACTACAGTCCCACGACGCATGTCGGCAGCGGTGGCGTACTCAAACTAGCTGGTGAGATCGGTCTATTGATTGTTGACGAGCGCATATGTTCGTGTGACGCAGTTTTCGCGTCCAATGCGTGAGCTGACATAGTTTTTGCGGACTCTAACCAAAGTTTTATTAAAAATTAACACATAAACTCGACGTTTCGAGACCCGCTCTGTCCCTTGGTCACGGGTGGCTGTGGGTAGGGGCGCGGTGGGAAAGGTTGCCCAGGTAGTTGGCCTTGCTAAGGCTCACCCCAGAGGGCGCGAAGTCCAGGCACGTACGCGCTCGGGAGAGTGCCCTTGGACCGGCGGGGGAGGTTGCGCGGTGTGGAAGGTTGCCCGGGCGCTTGGCCTTGCTAGGGCTTACCCCAGAGGGCGCGAAGTCCAGACACGTACGCGCTCGGGAGAGTGCCCTTGGACCGGCGGGGGAGGGTGCGCGGTGTGGAAGATTGCCCGGGCATTTGGCCTTGCTAAGGCTTACCCCAGAGGGCGCGAAGTCCAGACACGTACGCTCTCGGGAGAGTTCCCTTGGACCGGTGGGGGAGGGTGCGCTGTGTGGAAGGTTGCCCGGGCGTTTGGCCTTGCTAAGGCTCACCCCAGAGGGCGCAAAGTCTAGACACGTACGCGCTCGGGAGAGTGCCCTTGGACCGGCGGGGGAGGGTGCACGGTGTGGAAGGTTGCCCGGGCGTTTGGCCTTGCTAAGGCTTACCCCAGAGGGCACGAAGTCCAGACACGTACGCGCTCGGGAGAGTGCCCTTGGACCGGCGGGGAAGGTTGCGCGGTGTGGAAAATTGCCCGGGCGTTTGGCCTTGCTAAGGCTTACCCTAGAGGCCGTGACGTCCAGACACGTACGCGCTCGGGAGAGTGCCCTTGGACCGGCGGGGGAGGGTGCGCGGTGTGGAAGGTTGCCCGTGCGTTTGGCCTGGCTAAGGCTTACCCGAGAGGGCGCGAAGTCCAGACACGTACGCGCTCGGGAGAGTTCCCCTGGACCGGCGGGGGAGGGTGCGCGGTGTGGAAGGTTGCCCGGGCGTTTGGCCTTGCTAAGGCTTACCCCAGAGGGCGCGACGTCCAGACACGTACGCGCTCGGGAGAGTGTCCTTGGACCGGCGGGGGAGGGGGCGCGGTGTGGAAGGTTACCCGGGCGTTTGGCCCTGCTAAGGCTTACCCCAGAGGGCGCCAAGTCCAGACACGTACGCGTTCGGGAGAGTGCCCTGGGACCAGCGGGGGAGGGGGCGCGGTGTGGAAGGTTGTCCGGGCGTTTGGCCTTGCTAATGCTTACCCCAGAGACGCGAAGTTCAGACACGTACGCGCTCGGGAGAGTGCCCTTGGACCGACGGGGGAGGGGGCGCGGTGTGGAAGGTTGCCCGGCCGTTTGGCCTTGCTAAGGCTTACCCCAGAGGGCGCGAAGTCCAAACACGTACCCGATCGGGAGAGTGTCCTTGGACCGGTTCACGTTCTTACTCGTTGTTTGGATGAACCAGGACTCTAGATGAAGGCGTTTCCTCCAATGCCTCCCGGCGGCCACGATCTGGGTATCGTCGAGGGAGAAAGAGTGCCCCGTTTTTTGCTCGTGCTCTGCCAGGGCGCTGGCCTCAGTGTCATTCTTTCTCACGTCGTATTTGTGTCGTCGAATACGATCCGGCAAGTTGTTTGTTTTCCCCACATAAGCGACCGGGCAATCCGCGCAAGGAACGCGGTACACGAGACCTTGAGCCCTTCCCCTTCCTGGTCTGTCTTTGGGGAGAGGAAGCTGCCGACGGATGGTAGACGCGGGCTTGTGGGAGACGGCAATGCCGTGTTTCCGAAAGACGCGCCGGACGGTCTCACTCACATTATTCACATAAGGGAGACAGATCCGATTTGACGGTCTCGAGGCCGGAGTTACAGGGGGGCGGCGTAGGCGTTTGTATATGTCTTTAATGAACCGCTTTGGGTAACCGTTGTTAACTAGATCAGCTTTGATCTTCCTAACTTCTTCTCGTAGAGCCTCCTCCGTAGAACACACGGACAGCGCCCGTCGGAAAAGGGCGCTGACCACTGAGGCCTTGTGCGATGTGGGGTGATACGACTCGAAGTTCACGTAACTACCGGTGTGCGTAGGTTTTCGGTATACCGCGAAGTTGAGCGCGTCAGAAGCTCTCTTGACGCTCATATCCAGAAACGGGAGCACGCCGTCCGTCTCTCGCTCCACCGTGAACTGAATCGACGGTTCAACGGAGTTCAAACACTGGCACAGGCGCTCAACCTCACTGGCTTCAACGATGCTGAAATAATCTTCAGCATACCGGAGGAAGGACTTGGGCTTTGGATTAAAGCAAGAAAGAGCTTTTTGTTCGATGTACTCCATTGTGAGGTTGACCATGGTAACGGAGATCGCAGCTCCCGCGGCAGTTCCACTCGTTTGCTTGTAGAAGCGTCCATTGAACAAGAAGTATGTGCTCGAGAGCTCATACTTCTCTGGGTGAAGCCTTAGCAAGGCGAACCACCTGGGCAACCTTCCCCACCGCGCCCCTAGCTACAGTCACCCGTGGCCAAGGGACCGAGCTGGTCCCGAAACGTCGGGCTTATGTGTTTTTAATAAAACTTTGGTTAGAGTCCGCAAAAACTATTTCAATTTCTGCCTAACCAGACTGACCTCTGTCGAAAATGTTTACGTTTTAATGCGTGAGCTGGGGTCAGCTGACGTCATTTTGGCCCTTGTAGGCATTGCAAAGAGGATATTTAGAACCATACACACATGATGATAACATCATCGCACACTGACATTAATGAACACAACGGGTCCAGCTACAGAAAAAAAATATTACACATATACAAATAACTATGTCTGTAACTTTTTAATTACAAAGACAAACACACCTCTGAGCATCTAGGTATAATAGTATGTGTTAATGCATTGTTATATTGGAGGTCATTTCATATACGTCATTTGTGCAAACGCCAGCTTGTCACTTAAAAAAACAATCCAAAAAACACTGAGTTCAAATGCAAGCCATTGCAACGAAAGCACGTTATATCAAAGTCTTCAGAACTGCCAATTCGTAAAATTGTCGGGTAGTACCAAAGGTTAAAAATCGCAGGCGCTTCTTCGCTAAAAATTGCTATGAGTATTCGGTAACTCAGGGCTGAAACAACTTGCCCTAGGCCCAACACGCGGGGTATACTTTTCGTTTTGATTCTCAGAAATTCAGACGTTCAAATGAAGCTAGAAAAATGCGAAAAGTTTATTCTAAAAGCTATATCGTAAAATCGTTGATTAGTACAAAAACGTAATGATCGCAGGAGCTTCCTCGCTAAAACGTTTCTGTGATTATGCGGTTACCTGGGGTTGAACCAACTTCCCCAAGGCCCAACATGCGACGTATACATTTCGCATCCATTTTCAGACACCCCAACGTTGAAGCAAAGCCAAGAGTATACGAAAATCGCATGCTAAACGTCTTATCGATCCTCGAACACATCCGGGAATCCGAGCACCGCTACGGCCATATGACTGATGCTGCCGCACAGGTGCTAATATCAAGAGTGATCTTACACAGAAAAGGCATAAAGTCTTATTCTTTCAGATCATCACGTTATACCTGCGTCAGAGAGCACGAAGAAGTCCGAAATCGTCGGCAAGCAGCGGCACATTACGACTACCGCGCACTGAATAAACTCGCATCCACCAGCTCTGGGAGCTGCCATCTTACCGGTGACATCACGGCTCTTGCGAGGTCACGTGACGAGTAGTCACTCGGTTTCTATGGGCACCGTGCCAGCTCGGCTCGTTGCTATGGTACCGCGTGTGACCAATGGCGGTGAAAGGCGGCACAGGGAAAAGCGTGGCGCTACTCTGGCAGCTACGCTGCCACATGCAACGGCTCTAGGTACGACCTTATCACTTTCTATTCGATATGCGTGACCCTTGTTTCAAAGACACGCAGTTAAAAATAATGGCCTTCGAAAGAGCTCTGTGTCTCGGTCCCTCAGCCTAGGAACAAGGTTCGCCGGGTACCCGTCGGTATCTCGGTGGCGAAAGATTTCGCGCTCCCAGAAGGCTCTTCTGGGCGTTAAGCCGTCCACCCACATATGCACTAATCGCGTATGTAAGAGCATTAGTCGCATTTCTATTTCAGCATCCCACATGTCGGCCATGGTGCTGCTGATGCACACCCAACCACAGGAACCGGAACCGCAGTAATCGCGCTAATCCGCAGCACCGCGGTACAAGGAGCGCTACTGAAGCGCTAACAAGGCGCTGTGTTCACACGAGGGAGAAATCCCCGGGATTTATCCACGGCACGCGCATCCCGCGACAAAAGCGTCAGACTTTGCGGTGTGCAAAAGCCTCGCGTTTTCGTCTCGTGATACGCGCGCGCCGGGGAGAAATCCCCGGGATTTCTCCCTCGTGTGAATACCCCTTGGAGCGCTAATAGAGAGTTTTAGTAGATCGTGTTTTCAGGCCCCGCTAATTGTAGCGGGAGCTCGCGCTGCCACTTCGATGCATGCTCTGAAGCGCGCGCTCGTAGCGGTAGCGGGCCTTCGAAAACGATCTACTAAAACTCCCTAATAGCCGATTCACACGACGGACCGAATCGGGATTTTCGTCCGCGGACCGTGTACCACGTGACCGGCACGTCACCGATTCCTGCGATCCGCGCCTCGTCCGCGGACGCGCGGAGTGATAAAGTCGAGCACCTTTTTGACTCACGGATTTTTGGCGGGAGATTGAATTGAACATCGTTTAGTCTGGCAACGGTACATTGTTTTCTTCCTTTTTTTTGTTTCTGGACGATGAAAACAAAAATGGCGCATCGTCGTGTTTTGTGCGTTCGATGGTTTATTTTGTCGCACGTTTCTTGGATCGACGTGTGAAAGAAACTGCTGAAACTTTGTTTGGCTGACGCGACGCAGGTTCCGGTACTCCTCCGGGTCCGCGTCAAGAAGCTTCCGTCAAAACTCGTCTAGCACGCCGCGATAATTCTCGCACGTTCAATCAGAATTTCACCGAGCAAGACCTCTCTTGTGGCTGTGGTGAACTTGAGTGTTGTGCATGAGCGCTGAGTGCGTGAAGGCATCTCCAAACACCCCTCCGCGAGCCCAGAACTTCGTCGTTTCTACGTTGAACCCTTCTCGAGCAGGACCATACCTGTGTCACTCTCATGCTTTGGGTTAGTAAAGCTAGTGGCTCTTTGCGCGAAGCCCATCATGGTGTTTTGTCTCGATCTGTGCGTAACAGCGGCATACGATTCATTTGGGAATTATAGTAGACCGTTTCAACAGCCCGCTAAGCACCCGGATAGCGCTCCGTAATCCGCCACAAGACCTTAAACTATGAAGACAAGGCTGGCGGCGCGCATGCGCAGCTTCGGCGTTTTCTTCGGGGATACCGTAGCGGAAGAGAAAAACGATCTACTAAAACTCCCTATTATCGCGGTAGCAAACGTCAATTTCTCTCTTGGACAACGGTGCTACGGTGCGATGTTGGAGTTTCGCGGCACTGTGGGGTGGCGACCAAGTTCGGCCCGTCCTCGCTGGCGTCTGCTCGTCGTTTCCTCGTGTGGATGCGCTTGGGAGACGGACGAACCGCGGACATGTCATCACGTGATCAATCTGTCCGCGGATCAGTCTGTCGTGTGAATCGGCCATAACAAGGCGCTACTGGAGCGCTAACAAGACGCTACTAAAGCGCTAATCACGCGCTATATTAGAACGAGGTGACGCGCTAGGAAGCGCAACATGAGCGCTCCTTCGAGCGTTCACGTAGCGCTAATTTAGCGCTCCGCTGTATGTGCGAACAGGCCTTAAAGGGCCTCTGACACGCCAAAAAAAATACTAGGCGCTGAATTGGCATATCAGGACATTACAAAAAAATTGTTTCACTATAGAGTTGCGTAGTTTTTTTATAAAAAATAGAAATACGAGGCCCAATTCAAAGTTCCCGCCGTGCACTGTGACGTAACAGTGTACCGCAAGGTGTCGGGGCGGTCAGAAGTGAGGCATCGCCGGAAGTCACGTGAGTTGCATCCCTCCTCGTGCTTACCACGAGCGCGTGTAATATTCTTTTTTAAATATTTTTGTTCTCCGCACCTCACAAGGAAACGCCTCCTAGGAAGATCCTGGTCCCCAGAGGAACACCCTATCCCGAAGGACACATTTCGAAGAAAAGAAATGGTGCTGCTACGGCGCATTCGCACTGGCGGAGCGGTGACTCCTAACCTCCAATACAAATTTGAAGTTTATGACCTCAAGAAAGAACACCCTTACGCAGTACCACCTGACCCCCGGTGCAAACTTTGCAGGGAGGAGGACTCGCGCCCCAGTTTGCACCACATACTCTGGGACTGCGAAGGTCTCAAAACTTACAGGTGCCTCATCTTCAGCAAGATGGAACAAATCGACCGGCCGAGCAATCTCCGGGACTGGACGCACCCGGCGGGTGATTCCCAACGAAAGACTCGGGTGCTGAGATCGCTATTAGAGTATATCTCTACAGGCGGCCTGACCTCCTGCATTTAAACCCCCTTCCCCGATTTCCCCAAAAGACGACGCCGGACCAGAAGGTCACCGCGTTGCGATGACTTCGGTCATCGGAGTTCTTTTCTAATAAACGTTTTCATCCATCCATCTCCGCACCTCCACGAGCGATCCAAGCAGACAAGGTTTCTTTTATTTGCTTTTCATCGCTTAAAGTTGCTGTAAAGGTAGAAGAAGCGGAGTCAGTGATTTGACGTGATCAACTACAATGCCCAGAAGGCGCAGTGTGAGGGACTGTCCCTGTATTTCAGCAACTGAAGAAGGGATCACACTGCATGCATTTCTGAGAGACATACATCGGCCGCATGGGCACCTAGTAAACAAGTTCTACTCATGTTCTAGACAAAATACGCACTTCGTGCTCGACGTTTACTTGTACTTGGCACACTCACCAGTTCGTGTTCTTTAGACGGCAGGCATCTTCAGCCTGGAGAGTATCCGATGATTCAACGACCTCGGTGTCTCAACCTTCAGCAATGCGATCGGCCTGTCGTATGCTAGCAATCCTAATTTCTGCGAGCGTTCTAAATTTTTTTTTTCAAAACTTGATAGCTTGTTTTGCGCCCTGTATAGCCCTGTATCATCGGACTGACGGCATGCACTCGTACACTGGCTTGTACTCGCAACGCTTTCATCATTGACCTCCATCACGTCGATCCACTGACTCTTCGTCCTCAAATTTTACAGCACGCAAACTAACCAACGGTGCAGGGATAAAGAGCTAGTGGAACTGAAACTTCGTTTTCTACGATCGCTCGTACGAAGAGCAGAATAAAAAAAAAAAAAAGTCTTAAGCACGGTCGCGGAGAGCACGAGGAGTGAAACTCACGTGACTTCCGGTGAACCCACTTTTAGTGACGTAGGTCGATACCTCCTTTCTGACCGCCCCGACACCTTCCGGTACACTGTTACGTCACAGTGCATGGCGGGAACTTTGAATTGGGCTTCGTATTTCTATTTTTTATAAAACAACTACGCAACTCTATAGTGAAACAATTTTTTTTTTGTAATGTCCTGATATGCCATTGCAACGTTTAGCATGAAAAAAAAAATAATTTTTTTTTGGCGTGTCAGAGCCTCTGACACGCCCCAAAGAGCCTCGACACGCCCCAAAGGGCCTCTGATACGCCCCCCTCCCAAAATTTTTTTTTTCATGCTAGGCGTTGAAATGGCATATCAGGACATTACAAAAAATTGTTTTACTATAGAGTTGCGTTGTTTTTTTTATAAAAAAATAGAAATACAAGGCTCACTTCAAAGTTCCCGCCAGTGCACTGTAACGTAACAGTGTACCGCAAGGTGTCGGGGCGGTCAGAAGGGAGGCGTCGCCGGAAGTCACGTGAGTTGTATCCCTCCTCGTGCTTACCGCGAGCGCGTGTAGTGTTTTTTAAAATATTTTTGTTATTCTCCGCACCTCCAAAAGCGATCCAAGCTGACAAGATTTCTTTTATTTGCTTTTCATCGCTTAATGTTGCTGTAAGGGTAGAAGAAGCGGATTCAGTGAATTGACGTGATCAACTACATTACCTAGATGGTGCTGTGTGAGGGACTGCCCCGGTATTTGAGCAACTGAAGAAGAGATCACACTGCATGCATTTTCGAGAGACATACAAGAGATGGACCTGTGGCTGACTGCGGTTCCCGCAGGACAGCTATTAGAATCCGTGGGTAGGCGATGGATATGCTCGATACACTTTAGTGATGACGATTACAACCCTAGGCGAAGTTTACCAGTTCGTTTTCTTTAGACGGCAGGCATCTTCAGCCTGGACAGTGTCCGATGATTCAACGACCTCGGTGTCTGAACCTTCAGGGATGCGATCGGGCGTGTCGTATGCTAGCAATCCTAATTTCTGCGAGCGTTCTAAATCTTTTTTTGTTTTCAAAACTTGATAGCTTGTTTTGCGCCCAGTATAGCTCTGTATCATTGAACTGAACGGCATGCACCCGTACACTGGCTTGCACTCGCCACGCTTTTATCATTGACCTCCATTACGTCCATCCACTGACTATTCGTACTCAACTTTTACAGCACGCAAACTAACCAATGGTGCAGCTATAAAGAGCTATTAGCGGCGAGAAGTTTTGGTGGCGCCCTCCTGTGGTTCCCCCTTGTGACGTCATTACCTTGCAAACAACAAGTTCGATGGTGTTTGTTATTAGCAAGGTGGAAGCTTCAAATCATAGCGCTCTCAAAGGAACACTGCCAACACCGTCAAAATTAAAGTTATTTCATTCCTCTTATTTCCGTCGATGAAAATCCCCTTTCCGACGTCATAGTCAGCGTTCGGCCAATCGTGGAAGGCCGACCCCAGCGACGCTTTCGGTCGCGCACGGGGCTAATACTCCGTTTCACCTTATGTTGTACCGCAGCGAAGGCTAGAAGCGCGAGCTCAGAGCGTTGGCAGCTGCCCTTGGTGCACGAGAGCTTGTGCCGCCGAGATGTGCTCTAGAGCAAGGAGCTCGCGCTTGTAGCCTTTCCTGCGGTACAACACAAGGTGAAACAGAGTATAGTGGAACTGAAACTTCGTTTTCCACGATCGCTCGTAGGAAGAGAAGAAAAAAAGAACAAAAAAAAAGTCTTCGGCACGGTCGCGGAGAGCACGAGGAGTGAAACTCACGTCACTTCCGGCGAAACCACTTTTAGTGACGTAGGTCGATGCCTTCCTTCTGACCGCCCCGACACCTTGTGGTACACTGTTACGTCGCAGCGTACTGGCGGGAACTTTGAATTGGGCCTCGTATTTCTATTTTTTATTAAAAAAACTACGCAACAATATAGTGAAACACTTTTTTTGTAATATACTGATATGCCAATTCAACGCCTAGCATGAAAAAACAATTTGGACTGAACGCTTGGGCTGCAGAACGCAGGGATCCTGGGTTCAATCCCCACTCCTGCCCGTTTCAGTCTGGATGAGCATTGTACCGACGTGCGGTCGTGTATCACTACTGCGTGGTGCACGTTAAAGACCCCAGGTTAGCGGTTTTACCGCACTGGCTAAACTGATCATCTACAGCTGAGACACCAGACGCCCACTGAGGCAGACTAACTTCCGGCTGTATAAACATACCCACAACAATTTGCTTTTTTTTTCGCCTTAAAGGGACACTGACAGGGCATTTATGCTCGCCGAGATTTTTAGTCGTACATGACATATGAGGGCCCAACTACCCAGAACAAAATTTGCGGCTCGAAATTCGGTTTCTTTCCGCCCGAAAACCGCCGATCAAGAACTAGCCGGTTCGAGTCTCGCTCACTCTCTTTTCCTAAGGTATCGATGCGATTACCAAATTTAATCGAAGTCGTGGGTCATTGAAGGCACACAGTCAATATTAAAAATAGAAATAAATATGAAACCCATTTTTTCTGGCTTCTAAAAAGCTGCAATAACGTTGATTAAAAAAAAAGGTGCACACACAACCGGAAGCCTCTGTGCGTTCACTGCGTAGATAGTTCTCAACATGGCGTCGTCAGCGTCTTCTTTCCGAAGCCGATTACGGACATTCACCACGGGCACTCGCTACTCATTTCACAACTCGTAGAAGTGGAGAACAACGAGCGGAACACATAAATGCAAAGCAATCGCACGGGAAACTAACCGCAACTCTGTGGACGACGTCGTCAACGTCGTCTGCTGCGCGGCAGGAGAAAAAAAAAAAAAAAGGAGGAAAAAAAAAAAAAAGCGCGGTCGGGTGTAGCCACGTGACTTCCGCCATTCCCGCTATCCTCTCCACTTCTCCGTTTCGGTTTCGGTTTCGCGCAGTTGCGTTTTTTGGCTTTATTAAAAAAATACGCTACTCTGTTGCAAAATATTAATTGGGTAGTCCTCCGACACCATAATAAAGCGCCTGGCAAAAAATGAAAAAAATTTTTTGGGGGGTGTCAGTGTCCCTTTAAGGGGGATTCAACCGCTCGTCACTCAATGGACAAATTTCGCTACACAAACCTGAGTTTCAGGAATGCACAATAGCATTCATTCTTTTGGAGGTTACGTATGATAACGTAATAAAGGTTGTACGGCCCTTGGATTTTTCGTTTAGAGCGCTGGCGATTTTAAAAAAAAATTCAGAAATATGACCGTTTTTATTGTTTTAGCGCGTTTTGAGGCATTTTTGAAAATACACTTATTTAGAAGACAAACGTGAGAAAACGCTTGGCCGGACGTACTAGGTGTGCCTCTAATCTTAATTTTAAGACCATTACAAGCAAGCAAAATATTGTAGTATTCGCGTACTTGTGCAAATAAAATCACCCTGTTAATTTTATTTCCAACTTGTTAAACGAGATGGCGACACTGGTACTAAATGACTCAATCCGGAGATCTTTTGCTGTTGCTGTTGTTGTTTTTCTCTCGAGCTCGAATGCGACCGGGATGTCTCATTGCTCGTGGATCGGTAGCACGTGTAGCGAAAGCTCGCGCTGTAAAGCTCAGTGATCGTGGATTCAATCCACCGCCTTTGTCCGTTTTAATCTGGATGAGCATCCTACTGGCGTGCTCTCATGTATCACTATTGCGTGATGCACGCTAAAGACGCCAGATAGGCAGCGGTATACTGCACTGTCTTTCACCTCCAACGAAGACACTAGGGGCCGCTTGCTCGAGCGAGTTGAGACACAACTTGAGACAGTCTCAGCCGAGACCGAACTTGTGCCACTTGCTCGAAACGAAACTTAGTCTGGACTTGAGACTGAAACCGAGTCTCTGACTCAACTTGTGTCTCAAGCCGTGAGACAGCCCCGTAGCAAATTAGCTGGCGGCCGATTTAAGACCCAAACTGAGACCGAAACGGAGACCCAAACTGAGACAGTCTCAGCGGTTAGCCACTTGCTCGAAACGAAACTAAGTCTGGACTTGAGACCAAAACCGAGTCTCTGACTCAGTTCTAGTCTCAGATCGTGAGACAGTCACGGAGGAGGCTCACTGGCGGTCTCAGAGTAAACAAAATGTCGGACGTCGTCACAACACGCCGGCTCCAAACAATCTTTACCGCATGAATGCACTAGCGGCACCGTTGGACCGTGATTTCCAGGACCAATTTCGCCACTTCGACGCGTCTGACGAGGTTTCGGTTTCGCCGCGACGGCAACATGCGCATCACCGGAGTCTTAGAGGTAAGAAAACAGTCATATTTCTAACGTTCCTCTTCGACTATATGTTACATATATTAAGCGGTCAGCTGCGAAGTAATTTTGGAGCAATCGAGACTTTTGTATTCGTCAGTTAAAAGCCTCTTCTGACCAACATGCAGCGCCGTCATTGCGTCCTCAAAACGTTGTGTAATGGTCCTTTCCCAAGCTCTCTATTTTTATTTTTTGTCTTTGGTGTGGCACGGTCTTTAGTATCACGGTGAGTTTCTCATTACGAAAAGTTTTAAAATAGCGAGTGTCACAACTTGTCAATGGAAATAGCTGGTGGATACTCGAGGAAGTTTTGGAAAGGAGCAGACTCGTCAAAGTGGTAGCGAATTATATGTATTGATCATATCTCGCGGCAAGCTTCGTGCGCACGGTATGACTTCGTCGGCGGAACAATGGAAACCGATAGTATTCAACTGACGGCGTAAACCACGTTTCCTCCTTCAGGTGGCTAACAGCAGCGGAACTCCCCGAACTGCAGCAGCAATTTTACGTTGTGGGCGGCTTTCCGGGCGTCGTGGGAGTCATCGACGGCACCCACCTTCGGATCCAAGGGCCGCCGTGCACAAGCACTACTGTCACTCCATCAACGTGCAGCTGATTGTGGACGCGCGCTCGAGGATCCTGAATGTGGTGCCATGTGACCCGGAAGCGTCCACGATTCCTACGTGCTGTCGCAGAGCAGTGACGGGGAGAACGTCGCGACGGGCGCGTACGGCGGTCTCCTCATCGGCCATAGCGGCTGCCCGTGCAGAGCGTGGCTGATAGCGCCTTTCCGATCACCGACCGCGCCAGTGGAGTGTGCGTACAACCAGGCTTACGAAAGAACACGGTTTGTAATCGCAAGGTAGGGGTTATGGAGAGATACTTGCAGAGAAACAGTTTGCCTGTGAGATGTCTCGGAGCTACCTTTTTCTAAAGCGCAAAGGACACACTGCGCTTTAAATAGCCAGGCTATGAACAAACCGGTTTATGTGCACGGTGTATCCTAAGATAGCCACCATGCCAGGTTGTAGATAAAATTTGATTGTAGCCAGACTGCACCGAATGGCAAACAGCAGCAGTATCATGGGGCCTGGCAAAAGAACTGCTAAGTACAGTTGTATCGAGCATCACAATAAGTGGAGTCGAGGGTTTTGTTTGTTTTTGTAACCCCACAGACAATGAGCTGAAACACCCGATCCTGACTTCTCTGTGCCCATGATCCTCACAGGCCCTATTATCACGCTGTTCTCTGATTTACAGGGTGTGGTACTTTCTGATTATCTTAATTTTGCGCCTCCGCCCATGAGCTTTCGACTTTTGCGAGTAAGAAATAATTGCAAACCTAGAAGCGTTAACATATTAAGATACACTCTGCGTTTCTTGCGCTGTCAGAGACGATAATGAGACCAATTAATTTTTCTGATGCCAATGTGGGGTCAACTTTCTGTGGAAATACAGATACAGAGCCAAAGCATGCCATTTCGCTGCGTAGGTAAATATAGTTCTACCAAAATAATTTGCTGGATATAACTTCACCACTTTAAAAAAACTTATTGTTCTTTTTAGCCTTGTTTCTGCAACATTGCTATGATATTAGTCAGGATATGTTAAACATATTTTTCTTTTTTAACTCCTTTGGGCTTTCTTCGTTTGTTTGCCGCAGGTTTTCTGTACTTCATTACATCATAACTTGGGAAACGGCGAAGGCTACGGTCTAAGCAAGCCAATCAGCACGTTGGAAAGAGACACTTGACTCACTAGGTGCTTGCAGTGCTGTCAAAGACATGGGCGAAAAAGAGAAGAATGCCGCTTTTGTGAAAATTTTGAGTTATAGGTTAAGTTTCAGGGGTGAGAAAGCAACTTCCAAGTTCTTCCTTCCCCACTTCTTGAACTGCTTGAGTTACGCTTTGCCTCTGTGACTGATTGGCTGGAGGGGACCGTAGCACTTGCTCTTTGCCAAGTGACGGTGAGACAGAGTATAGTTTCTGCTGAACAAACATGGCGTCTTTCTCTTGTGCAATGGGCAGGGGTGTGGATTGAGCTACGAGCTTTGCGCCCAGGGTCCCTGGGTTCTGCATTGCGAGTTTTTGCTATACAGTTTCCAAGCTGTGGTACACCACTGACTCTCCCTAGAGCCAACAGTTATTGAATGCGATCCAAATAGGATTTTGCTTTGTGCCGTAGCTTATGCGTGTTCCTATTTTGGTGTATTTTGCAGACGCTATGATTTTTCAGCACCAGAAGAGTTAACATATCAATAACCTCAAAACTGCAGTGCCGATGAACTTCACGGCACGGAACTTCACGGCACGACACAAATACTAAACGTATTGTCGCTGCCTGCATGCCATTCGGCGGTGAAGTCTCAAAAAGCCTGTCAAATGCGATGGTGCGGAAGGCAAACATTTTTCTTGAGGTGCGGCCGTGGCAGGTGTTTTAGTGGTTATGACGTTTGCTTTTAATTGGCCGAGTATGTAAAAGTTGTTGCAACCTTTTTATGAAGCCATAATTTCTTTAGTTCTGCATGTTGCCAAACGAAATAATGAAGTGGAAGGTTTGTGCATGCTAGAAACTAAAGGTGGAGACATTGAAGAGGACCAAGCAGAAAAAAATATTTTAATATATTTACAATTCCCCCCCCCCTTTTTTTATGGGCCTTCTTGTTGAGCAGCCTGCCCAAGCAGGGCAAAGACTTTTTTTGCACTGTTTTCTATAAAAAATAGCCGCAATCTGCGTCTCTCTTGTTGCTTTGCGCACTGCCTGTGCCGTTTTGAGCTCCTCAAGGGTTGTATTTAGCCAAGGAAGGACACATTTTCTTTTGAGTGGCATGTTTTCTGCCTGTTGCTCAAACAGGTATTTATACTACTGCCTGTCTGCAGCCTGCAGGCGGTATGCTGGGCCTCCAAACTGGTTGTGGACAAGGGGGTCCCGGTCAGCGTAGGCCTGGTGGTGTTGGTCGCCCTTCCAACAGCAGCAGTGCTGCCTCAGGCTGAAGGGGCGCCTCATACTCGTCCAGCTGCCAGTCCAAAGGCTGGTTATCTTTCTTTCCCCAGACTTCGGCATCTTGAGGAAAATGACCCCGGGGGCCACAAAGACCTTGTGGCTGAAGGCCCAACCTTCTGGGCCAACCACATTAGTTGCTGACTGCACATTGACTGGTGCTTTGCTAACCCTGAGTACTAACCACAAGAATGTTTTTAATGTCAACCCTGTACTAAGTTCCAGCGCACTCTTATTTGTTTCTCAGGAAATCATTTTGTGTACATGTGGATCAAGCTCGATCCCTCAGCTCTCAATCGTTGTGGCTATTAGTTTTGAAAGTAGCTAGGCTTGAGCAGAGCCAGTCTTAAGGTGTAAAAATCGAACCCGATCGTATCTGCTGCGGCTATTATTTCTGAAAGTAGCTGGGTTCGTTTAGAGCCAGTCTCCAGTGTGCATGTCAAACCCGATCGTAGCTGTTACTTCTGTTAGTTGTGAAAGTAGCTGGGCTCGAGTAGAGCCAGTCTACGGTGTGCAGGTCAAGCGTAATCTTAGCTGTTGCATCTATTTTTTGTGAAAATAGCTTGCTTCAATTTGGGTCAGTGTGGAGTGTTGATGCAGGACACCCGATTTTCTGGTTGCTTGTCGCTGTGGTTCTTTCCAGTGATAAAAAGAATACCATGCTAAGTAGCAGATGTGCTCAGGGTGATAACAAATTTAGTGAGTGTATGCCAGTCGGTGCTTAATTGATGGTACTAGCTTACTGCTCAACATGTGCAAGCACAGGATGACTTCTTATTAATTGTGTTCCAAAAAAATGAGACGCTTACAATTCCCTCTAATGTCGAATAAGAACGCAGCTCTTTGAGGAGGATACGGAGAGGAGGGTATTGTTTGTTTATCTTAAGTGCGCAAGGGTGACCACATTTCTGGGACGCGGATCGAGTGGATATGGGAATGAAGAAACGACTACAGCTGTCAAGCTGCCATCTTGTTTATCAAGCGGGAAGAGAGGGGGAAAAATGCAAACAAAAGGGGAACGCCTGCATGACCTTAGCGCTGGATTCGTGGCGCCATCTGGTAACGGTCCATTACACTATCAACACTCCCCCTTAATGGACTGTCGCCACGTCCACGTTCTTGAAACCCAAACGTTCACAATGCTATACTTTGTATAGCTGCTTTCCATTTCTCTTCGTCTGTTACAGACCATGTAGCATTTCCGGCTCTCCCCGGTTGTTTTGCTTGGCTATGCAGCAGCCGTGACATTCACTTTGACGTGGTCCCTTCTTTGCCAGTCGCCGACCTTCTCGATGCTTGCATACCACAATCTGTCACATTGGATATCTGCTGTGTAGCTCCGTTGTCGTCTTCATCAGCTGATGAGCTAACTTCTTTGGCATTGTTGTGGCCAGTATCATTTCGATCTGAACCACCAACCTCACGTGACCCGCTCCAGCTGTCTTCTACTTGAAACATGATTGTGCCCTCGGTGTCACCACATACTTTAACGTCGGTGCTTGGAGCCTGGGCGAGCTTGCACGGGAAGGAGTCCTCTTCAAAGGTGACGTCCCGACTCACAAAGAAGTGGTCTTCTTTCTGGTTCCACAGCTTGTACCCCTTCACTCCTTCTGGGTAGCTGACCAGTATGCACTCCTCTGCTTTCGGGTCCAACTTGCTTCTCTTGCATTGTCTGTTTCGCAGACTCCATGTTCTGCATCCGAACACTCTAAAGGCCGGTTCTCACATGGAGCGAAGCGCTGATGTAGCGCTCCTCACGTGCCGTCAGCTACTTATCGCCTGCCACGAGCAACAGTTTTGGCGGTGCGGTACAAAGCTGGTGAACGCTCCGGCCAGCACGCGCTTAGCGCGAGGTTAGCGCTATGCTTGTAGCGCTCCGCTGCATGTGTGAACAGGCCTTTAGGTGGTCCAGTTTCACTTCTCCCCCTGTCCACAGAGCTTCTGGCGACTCTCCTTCGACTGCTTTCGATGAGCACTTGTTTCTGATGTGACTTGCAGTGACAACAACGTCAGCCCAAAGTTCTTTGAGGACGCCTGACTGGTTGACGAGACACCTCGTCATGTCAAGCAGAGTTTGGTTCATTCTCTCGGCAACTCCATTCTGCTCAGGTGTGCCAGGAATGGTGAGCCGACGCTTTATGCCATGCTTGGCCAGGTACTCGTCAAACTCTTTGCTTGTGTACTCTCCTCCATTGTCACTACGCAAAGTCTTCACCTTCATGTTGTGGAGATTCTGATTCGTCTGTACTGGTCGAATCTGTCCAGCACTTCATTCTTCGTCTTCATTGGGTACACTACAGTGAATCTGGAGTAGTCATCAATGAATGTGACAAAGTAGTTTGACCCTCCCTTCGAGGCAGGTGTGATCTTTCCAACTACATCCAAGTGAACCAGCTCCAGTGGGGCCTTAGCCCTCGTTCCACCCTTCTTCGGAAACCTGCTTCTCTTCAAATTGCCGAGTGCACATGTCGAGCACTTTGCCTCTTGACTGCTTCTCCCACTTTGGCAAAGTTTTTCGACAGCTTCATGGTGGAGATGATCGAGTCGTCGATGCTACAAGGCGACGTCTGTCGCCTTTGCTTACTTCAACGTTGCAAGCGACTAACTCACAGTGTACAATTTACCATCACGCTTGGATGCAAGAATTAGGTCACCATTTGCTTCAATCACTTCAGCTGTTCCATTGCTGAAAGTCACGCTCAGTCCATGTTCCTCAATCTTCCCAACTGACAAGAGGTTACCGTCTAAGCTTGTTACGTAGAGGACATCTTGAAGCTCGATGGCAGTGCCACCGTAGTCTTTCGAAAGTTCAATCTCTACCTGTCCTTTCCCGACAACTTCCATGACCTCCTTATTTGCTGCCTCAACAGACGATCAGCAGGGCTTGAAAGTGGTGAATTTGGCTCTGTTTGACGTCATGTGGTCAGTTGCTCCACTGTCAAGGTACCAGATGTGTGACCCTGACGAACTCCCACCTCTGGCACAGAGCGCCTTCTTCGGTTGACTAAAATTTCTTCTTCTCTGTGAGCCGCATCCTTCGTCACCGGGAGGGACCCTCCTTGCATTTCCTGGCAATGTGTCCAAATTTTGCGCATGCAAAACACCAAACTCGTCGTTTCGCTTCAAAAGGACCTTGTACCAGTGCCAGTTGCTTCTTTCCTTAAAAAATGTTCTTGCCCGTTATGTTTGTGGAGCTGACTGCTCTGCGTAATGGGCTTGTTCTTTGTCATGAGGGCCTTGTTTTCTTCACTGTCATTTAGTTTGTCTTCTTCACGTTTGGCTTGGCGCTTTTCTTCTACCAGCAGCCATGCTTTCACTTTTTTCGTCATGAGCGTTCCTTCGTCTTGCTCAAGATTTAGGATAAGTGGTTCATACGCTTCTGACAAGCCCATCAGCATCACCAGTGCCACTTCCCTGTCGGTGAAGGCGTATCCTGCCGTTGAAAGCGTTCTGTGTAGGTTCATTATTCGACCCAGGTAATCCTTCATGGTTTCCTCTGGCTTCATTCTGGTTTTGAAAAAGTCTCTCATCAACTGAAGAGCATGCAGAAGGCCACACTTTGAATGTATCTCTTCCAGTGTATTCCAGGCCTCACGAGCTGTCGAACATTCCTCAATGTCGTCCAGGTAGGTGTCTTCCACTACTAGGAACATGAATGTCAAAGCCTTGTTGTTTATCTTCTTCTCATCATTCGTCATTTCTTTCCCACCATAGCCAGGCTCTATGGCTTCCCAACAACCTTTCTGGGCGAGTGCTGCTCTAGCTCGAATCGCCCACGCATAGCATTTTTCGTTTGAGAGTTTTGGAATTTTGAATTCGTCCAGCGGCCGCCATCGTATGGCTTTGCTTTGTCGAGAGCGGTTCAAAGTAGGCTTACCGCGATGAACTTGTGTTGAGTTCCCGTTGCACGTCTTGCGGCACCCAGCGAAGCAGGAACACACGTACGGGTTTGGTTACGTCTTCCACAAACCGTCGACGCAGTTCTCCTTCGTTCACTTTTTTGCCGACAATTTCGTCACTAGCGTGTCAGTCACTTCTTCCCGACACTTTCGTCACTGGCGTGCACTGAACCGATGTCAGTACTT
>JABSTQ010006528.1:0-35392 GCA_013358835.2 Ixodes persulcatus | reverse complement strand
GTCCAAACCCACACACGGTCTCCGGGCTTGAAGCGAACGTCGATCCGGCGAAGGTTGTACCGTGTAGCGTCGACACGTTGTTGATCTTGAATTCGGAGTCGGGCGAACTGGCGGACTTCTTCTGCCCGTTGGGCAACCACCTGGGCGTCGTCGCTTCTGTCGACAGCCGGTTCGTGGGGTAACATCGCGTCCAGCATTGTTGTCACTTTGCGACCATGAACCAGTTGAAAGGGTGTAACCCCGGTGGTCTCTTGCACGGCCATGTTGTAGGCAAAAGTGACGTACGGCAATACCTCGTCCCATGTCTTGTGCTCCACGTCGACATACATGGCGATCATGTCGGCGATAGTTTTGTTTAGCCGTTCTGTTAGTCCATTTGTCTGCGGGTGGTACGCAGTGGTTCGACGGTGACCGGTGCCACTGAGACGAAGGATGTCTTGCGTCAGCTGGGCCATGAACGAAGATCCGCGGTCTGTGATGAGGACTTCAGGGGCGCCGTGCCGGAGGACAATGGACTCGATGAAGAACTTAGCGACTTCAACAGCCGTACCTGATGGGAGGGCCTTCGTCTCGGCGTAACGTGTAAGATAATTGGTGGCGACGATCATCCAGCGGTTTCCCGATGTTGACGGCGGGAAAGGGCCAAGTAAATCCATTCCGATCTGCTGGAACGGCGTGGACGGGGGAGAAATCGGATGCAGAAGTCCTGACGGCTTCGTCGGCGGTTTCTTACGTCGCTGGCACTCGTGGCACGATCGGGTGTAGAGGTGGACGTCCTTGGGGAGCTTTGGCCAGTAATACTTTTCACGAATACGGGCCAGTGCTCGGCTGTAACCGAGGTGTCCGGACGTCAGGTCGTCGTGACATGCTTGAAAGATCTCCTCCCGAAGGTCGGTCGGGATTACCAGCAACCACGGTGTGTTGTTGCCCCCGAAGTTCTCTTTGTAAAGCACACCTTGTCGGAGGACGAAGGTTGGCACGGTTCTCGAGAAAACACGGGGGACAGTCCCCCCTCGTCCTTCGAGGTGCTCGATTAGCGCGCGCAACTCAGGATCGTCTCGTTGACGTCGTGAGATGTCGTCGGTATTCACTGCGCCTAGGAAGCACTCATCGTCATCGTCGTCGCTGCTGCCGGAAGGCGTTTCGACGGGGGCTCTGGACAGGCAGTCGGCGTCGCTGTGCTTGCGGCCTGACTTGTAGACCACAGTCATGTTGAACTCCTGCAAATGGAGACTCCATCGAGCGAGGCGTCCTGACGGGTCCTTGAGGTTCGCAAGCCAGCAGAGCGAGTGATGGTCGGTGACTACACGGAACGGGCTCCCGTACAAGTACGGACGAAACTTCGTGATTGCCCAGACGACCGCAAGGCATTCTTTCTCGGTCGTGGAGTAATTTTTCTCCGCCTTGGACAGTGTCCGACTCGCGTAGGCGATAACTCGCTCGGTGCCTTCTTGCACTTGAACCAGTACTGCGCCAAGTCCAGCGTTACTTGCGTCCGTGTGAATTTCGGTTTGCGCATCCTGATCGAAATGTCCAAGAACAGGAGGAGTTTGCAGTCGTCGCTTCAGTTCATCGAATGCCTGCTGCTGCTCTTCGGCCCGTTCGAACTTCTCGGCGTCCTTTGTGAGGTTTGTTAGCGGTGTGGAAATCCTTGCGAAATCCCGAACGAAGCGCCGATAGTAGGCGCATAGTCCAAGGAACCTTCGCACGCCCTTCTTGTCTCTCGGCGCTGGAAATGCTGCGACGGCGCGAGTCTTCTCTGGGTCGGGGCGGACGCCTTCGTTACTAACCACGTGACCTAGGAACTTCAGTTCGTCATAGGCGAACCGACACTTTGACGGCTTCAGGGTGAGTTCGGCGGTCCGTATGGCTTGGAGAACAGCTCGGAGTCGTCGCAAGTGCTCGTCGAAGTCGCCGGAAAACACTACGACGTCGTCGAGGTAGACGAGACAGCTCTGCCACTTCAGTCCTGCCAGTACGGTGTCCATTACACGCTGGAAAGTTGCTGGCGCTGTGCACAGTCCGAAGGGCATCACCTTGAACTCGAACAGTCCATCCGGCGTGACGAAAG
Source organism: Ixodes persulcatus (assembly GCA_013358835.2). Taxonomy (NCBI): domain Eukaryota; kingdom Metazoa; phylum Arthropoda; class Arachnida; order Ixodida; family Ixodidae; genus Ixodes; species Ixodes persulcatus. The sequence goes on along the minus strand of JABSTQ010006528.1, from coordinate 33,321 downwards.
CTGTCTAGTTTAGTTTACGCAGCACCTCCACCAAAATGTCACGAATGACAAGTGATGAGGCGGAAAATAACTGAGTAAACTAAACGTTTAATCGGGCGAACTTGTGCCCAAAATAAAGAAGGAAACAGAAGATAACAGTAGAGCGTCGCGGGCGTCGAAGTCGGCGAAAGAGCAGAGTCGAATGCTGGGGCGAAACTGACTCCGGTTCGCCACGCGGAGCCCCTTATGTACATGCGTAAGCTTCTGGAATAATCAGCGTAGAATGTTCGACGCGTACAGCATTCGGACCTCGAACACGCAACAGGATTCTCTAATTTACCAGAAAACTAGATTGCAGGAATAACAAAAGATGCGTCGCTCCCAGGGATCGAACCCTGGCTTTTCGCGTGGGAGGCACGCGCGATAACCGTTAGGCCACGAGCGCGCTGCCTGCTTGGTCAGCTGCGCTCGCGGCAATATAGAGGTTACACTGAATTCTATACCGATGGGTCGAAATACTCGTCTTTTGTTGGCTGCGCAGTATATTCTGGTTCCTTCATGAAACCTCTTCAACTTAACTGTCTGGCAAGCATGCGGAGCTTTATGGCATTTTACTATCTGTTGATCACATACTAAAAAAACAATATAAGGAAAGCTATTCTCTTTGTTGATTCCAAAAACGCATTACTGGCTGTGTCTTCACTGCTCCCTACAAAGAATCTTCTTACTCTACATGTACGAGGTAAATTATATGGAGCCCTCCAACTCGGACATGACATAAAATTTTGTTGGGTACCAAGTCATGTCGGGATTCCAGGGAATGAGAAAGCCGATAGACTGGCTGCATCTGCCACGGATTTAGTAGCAACTAGTGGATTACCTCATCAAGATTTGAAACCGTTTTTGAAGAAATCACTCTTGATGTCATGGCAGTTGGAGTCGGACAGAGAGTATGACAATAAGCTTCATGTCATAAAACCCATTTTGGCCCTGTGGGAGAGCTCGTTTCACAGGGAATGGCGTGTAGAGGTTCTGCTCTGCCGCCTAAGAATTGGCCACACACGCTTGACGCACGTGCACCTTCTTCGTGACGAAAATGTGAAGCTTTGTGCCCATTGTCGGAATGGACTTACAGTGTTACACATTTTATGGCATTGCCCTTTTCACCATAAACTGCGCCGGTCTAGCTTCCCTGAACTTTTTAAACGTTATCTTCCCTTTCATCCAATGTTTTTACTTCGTGACTGCCCTTTAGTGCCTTTTCACCGTGTTCTCGACTACCTAAAGGAAACTGGCTACTTACACCAGTTGTAATTTTTTATACTGTTATCTTAAACCGTTTTGTTTAGTGCAAGCTAAACAACATTGAATTGGCGCAATATGACCTCCGTTGTCAATGCGCCACTAAAACCAGACAACAAGGTAGTTATAACATGGGAAGCAGAAACTACAAAACCCGCAGCAATAAAAAGAGGGCTGAGGCAAGGTTGGTCCACTGTCACCTCTGCTCTTTATAAAATATCTCAGTGAAATGGAAAAAAACTTACAGCAGAGCAACTTAGGTTTTGATGCGAGTTAAATGGAATTAGAGATAAATGTAGTACAGGTAACACCAGGACTTATATACGCGGACGACATAGTACTCATGGCAGATAACCAGGGTATGTTACAGGAAGTAGATGGAATATGTGGAGAGAAAGGCGACACCTTGGGCATGATTTTTGGCAGTGACAGGTCTGAAGTAATGGTGTTCAATGACGAGAAGAGGGAACTCCTGAGGGTTCAAGACACTATAAGAAACCATGTAGGAAAATACAAATATCTGGGCGTCTGGCTCAATGTGGGAAGGAAATATCTTGAGGAACACGAGGAGAATATAATTAGAAAAAGCAATGGGAGCACATGGAAAGACACCGAATGTCTTTTCATGTGATGAGAGTTTTGGTGGAGTATAAGTAAAAAAAAATAATCTATTGTGAAGCTCAAGTCACTATGGAGCTATAATAGATATGAACTGGTCAGGGGCATATGGAAAGGAGTAATTGTACCAATACTGTCTTATGGATATTTTTTTTTTGTACAATGTTTGGCCTCTGTGCATGAAATCAGAGGTTTAATCAAGATTAGAGATTCGACAAAGAAGCATAGGCATATTGGCACTGGAAGCACATGGAAAGACACCAACTGAGGAAGTACTGGGGAACATGGGCTGGTCGTCTTTTGAGGGCAGGGAGGCAATTAGAAAATGAAATTTCAACAAAGGTTGACTGAAATGAATGATATTGGGTGGGCACGGAAGGTATTCAAGTATTTATACATGAAAAGTTTCAACACAAAATGGTCAAACTGAACCCGAAAGCTTCCATTTAAGTACCCTCACACTAGTGATGGAGCTGAGCAGACTACCTCAGTAAAAATGAAGAGAAAGAGGGAGAAAGGAAAATGTTGGAGGGAAAAATGGAAGAAAATTCAGATGTGGAAAAATCGAGGTAAAAAAACAGGGCACAAGAAAGAAAAATATGTTTGAGAATTCACAGGGAAGTTCTTTGCTGTTCGAGGTGAGAACTGAAGTTTTAAGGACCATTCCATATAGGGCTACATTTTAGGAGGCAGACACATTACGTGCCGCCGGCCTTGATAAGTGCGATACACTAGAACACTTGGTTTTGAAGTGCACGTGGCTTCGCCCTGCCCTCCCTGAAGGAGAAACGGATTTGACTTGGGCTCTGGGTTTTTCTGGCGACGATGAAAGGACGGAAGAGAAACGTCTTAGAGTCACAAAGAGGCGATTAGAAGATTGGTGGAAATTATCAAGAGAAAATTGAATGAGCACCACTAACTAGCACAGCTGGGGACAGGCAGGAGAGAGGGAAATCGGGACTCTGCCGCGTGGCTCCGGCCCAAAATCTCAACCCTGTTTCCCAATGGGTCTGGTGCTGGGGTAACGCCAACAAGGTTTGACTAGAGGAAAATTGGTGAGTTCTTTCCGAGGGAAAGAGGATGGATGTGATGTTTTTAGTTTTTTCCGATCCCCGAAGGTCATCCTGGTGATATCTCACGCTGCCTCGTGATAGTTAGGGGGAGAATGTTTGTTACAGATGGGAGGGAGGAATCCTATGTTTGTCTTATCAGACTTAGGCTACGTGGCGCAATCTGCCGCCCGTTACAAAGGGTATAGCCATTGACATCCATCCATCACTCATTTTCTTCAGTATCCGGTTGCATTTTAAAACGACTATTATCTCCACTTGTTTCCTTATTTTTCGAAAAAGGAAAGCGCGAAGAACCGGCTTTACAAAATTAAACTTGGGGTTTCACGAGCCAAACCAAGGACAGGCATCTGGAACTGCTCAGCAGATGACGGAGGATTAATTTGATTAACCGCCCTTCCCTGCTAGGTACCTACAAGTACCTAGCCAAGTTTGACGAGGGCTGGATGAGCGATGGCTTCGTGCTTTATTATGGGGTGGTAGCTGGTGTCACCCACTCGTTGTTGCGAATATAAGTGGCTTCCGTGGAAAATTGCCCGAAAAGGGGGGACCCAAAAACGTGCGCTACCGGGTTTTGGCGACGCAGTGCGGCCTACATTTGAGTTTAAAAAACATTTCTTGTTGCTCATGGTGCAGATATTGGGTAAGGTAAAACTAAATTAAACCTTGATTGGAAAATATCTAAATATTTTGCTGTCTGAAGTAAAGACAAGCCTCGTTGAAATTTCCTTCCAAGTTCGAAGGAGGACGACGAAGTTCAGTCATAAAAACGATGAGGAGGATGTGAGCAGTGAAAGGTGGGCGGTACACCGGCAGCATGGCTGGCCAGCATGTAAGAACTGTATATAACACCATCATAAATTGAAACAAAAAACCTGTTTATTCGACTCCAGTTAAAATAAACCTATTGGTAAATTATCTAAGCATCGAGGAGAACGCTGGAAGTATAATTGTACGATCCGCGTGCGCTTGCCTTCCCCTTATAAAAGATTCTAAGCAAATAATAGTCAGAAGGCTTTGACGAACGCGCGCGCAAGGCGAAATTTGTTTTAGGCTTTTGCTTTAGAACAGTCGCTACTGCAGACGCCAGCATGTGCAGCGCGTGTAACTACACTTGTAGCATGCACCTTAGTGCTTGGGATATTTAACAAACGGTCTATTGGGGCGCTGTCTGCTTCATGCGTGCTATCAATCCCCCGCCGATTGAGTCAAGGCAATCCACTTTACAAAGACGTTGCCACGGCGACATTTATCGCGTTCATTTAGGCTTAAGAATGGCCAGAATCGAAAGACCATCTAACAAATGTGGCGAGGTCATTGCTCATGCTTTGCGATTTAAGTGAGGTAAGGCAAAACGAAAGCCGCCTGCTCCGTTCATTGCTGACTAACGCGCCCGATATTGCAGCTACAACGACATCTCAGTTCCAAAGCGAGCGGTGTTCACTCCCCGGGGACCTTGGCACTATTTGGCCCTCGTGTTGCCCTTGCGCCATAAAACATCAAATCATCATCATCGTTCACTCCCCGGGGCGCCGCCGTGTTTCCCCGCCGTCCTCACTCTGCCGGTCACGTGACCTGAATTTCCCCCTCGTAGGGAAATGCGGTTAACTGCTCACCTCAGTTAGAGTTAACCAGCTTCGAGCAAACGGGCCCAGGGGTCTGTAGGCCGGTGCCTTGCCTTGGAGCCACTGAAAACCGGCAGTTACGTGAGCCTGATGCACGACCGGTCATTACCTGATCAGCTTATCTTGAGGGGCCGGGACACCTGCGAGCTTGTCTAGTTGCAGGCTTCTTGTTCTTGAGCTGTGTCGGGTGTTGTACCTGCGTGCAGTCTTTTCTCTGCCTCACAGGCCATCCCACTGGAAATAGACGCCCAGAGAAACTACCAACTGTTGTAGAGCAATATGTCTTGCCTTGGCGACTTAGTCTTCACGCATCATCTTGTATATTTCGTTGTTTTATGCCAGCATCTTATTTAGGGGTATTGAATTGCATTGCTTCCAGTTTGCAAAGAGGTAGCAATTGCTGATGCACACCAGACCGAATCAAGGCTTGTTGATTGATTAACCGTCCAACCAATTCAAGGCTTGTTTCGTAAATCATGATAAATAATGAAAAGTATCATAAGTACCCGGTACCGAGAAGAAAAGAATTGTTTATGGCACAAAATAACATGTTCAACGTTTTTAGTCAACTTGGTAGCACTTTGACGTTTTTTTTTCCAGATGAGTCATTAAAAGCTTTATTTTAAATTGTGACTTTTGATCTCGTTCCTTGCGATTTAAAGACTTCACACTTCAAACTTAAGTTTGAATTTTTCGAACATGAATAGCGAAGAAATACGAAATATTTTTAGCTTTTCGAACTCAATCTGTAAAGAGAATCGAAATCTTCAAACCTGAACTTCCGGAGACTTGACATCTTCAAACTTTCCAAACTCAAAACATAGCAGGGTTTGAAATTTTCAAACTTTTCGGATTCAAACCTTAACAAGGTTCGAAATTTTCTAATCCATTAAACTCAGACCTCAGCAGGTTTGCGACATCCCTGGTTGTGATTTTATCTAGTCAGTTGGTTTGGGGTGACACTGTCAGGATGGCATTTTTACCGTCACTGTTCTTCCAGACGCTGTTCCTGTCAACAAGCCTCTTTCTCGGAGACGCCGTTCCAACGTCGTCATTCCCCGGAGTAAATCAGCGCCCGCGACCAGTCGACGATCATCCAACATTCCTGCCGATACTGGACGCATCGCTGCAATCCGGCTGGCAACCATCGGCGACGTCGACAGCGATAACAGAGTGGCGCCTATATAAGGAGAAGCCATTCACCAGTCTGCCGGGGCGTGACACTGTCAGGATGGCATTTTTACCGTCACTGTTCTTCCAGGTGAGCTACGTGAACAGTTACACCTACCGTTCGAGTAACTACTGTCTGTTTACGGTGTCATGCCCCTTTGACCACCAAAGTGCTAGAAAGCGTGTTATTGCCTTTTGTTTGCGCGGTTTACTCATGGTGTCATGCAACTTTGATGACCTAAGTGGTAGAGAGTGCCTTTTTGCTGTCTTTTTGTCGTTTCTGGATTCTCTTTTGTCGCGCCGGAGGCTTGCTCTGGCAGGAGATATTGAGTCCAACCCTGGGCCTGACACCCGGAGCACTGACGTTCAGACAACAATCTTAGCGACCGTAAAACGTATCGAAAAGGCCAGAGTGAAATTCTCACAGAAATAAAAAAGCTAAAAGATAAGCAGAAAACCACGGATTCTAAAATGCAGCTGTTATGCGACAAAGTGAACGAAATTGAAGCCGAACTCGCCCGACTCAAAGCTCAGGATGTTCCTTCGGCTACCGAAGTTAATCCATTGTTGGAATCCCGGGTAAACGCCGTACATGCGAGATGCGACGACGCAGACAACCGGCTGCGTCGTTGTAACCTCTTGTTTTACGGAATCGCGGAAGCGCAGAATGAAACATGGGCAACGTCCGAGGCGAAGGTTCTCGAATTTTGCAAAGACCATCTCAAGCAAACAATAAATTCCGATTGTGTCGAGAGGGCCCACCGCCTCGGACGATTTTCTACAGGCAAAACTCGGCCAATAATTGTGAAATTCTCACGATTCAAGGACAAAGAGCGGGTCTTAAACTCGGGTCCACTGCTAAAGGGCACGCCTCACGCCGTGGGCGAGGATTTTTCTTTGAGCGTTCGCATTGCTAGAAGAAAGCTACTCCAATTTGCCAGGGGAAAAAACAGTGCTTTTAAACTTACGTACAACAAATTAAAGATGGATAACAGTGTATTCGTGTATAATCCCGAGTCCGATAGCGTAGAAAGGATGACAAGATAGCTAATAAATAAACAGTGTCCTAGATCCATTCCTTCAAAGCCTTCTATGCCAAAGACTACGGATGACTGCCCCCCAGTTTCACTACTTTCTACTAACATCCGCAGTGTCATCGCGAAACATGATGCACTTTCTTCCTACGTATATGATAACGAAACGGACGTGATCATCCTAACTGAAACTTGGCTTAAACCTGACGTACTTGATAAAGAAATACTTAATACAAGTTCTGATTTTAACATTTATCGCCGCGATAAAGAGGGTAAGAGAGGAGGTGGTGTGCTGATTGCTGTCAAGAAACACATCCCTTCATGTATAATACGACGTGATAAGAACCATGAAATTTTGTGTTTATGTGTTCACACCTCCTTCAAGAAAAGTATAATCTGTGCTTGCTATAGACCACCGAATAGCGACTCATCTTTCTGCGATTCATTTCATGATAACTTGGCGTGTATTCATCATGATTATCCAAATTCTGACTTGTTTATATTAGGCGATTTCAACTTCCCTGGCATCGACTGGTCATTGCTTACATCCCAAGATAAATATGAAATAAACTTTCTAGATATATGCCTGAATTTTACCCTTACGCAAGTCATGGATTTTAACACTCGTGGCGACAACATTCTAGATCTAGTTTTAACTACTGCGCCCGATGTGATGGGGCCTTTGAACTGCAGTGATGGGCTTAGTGATCATAAAATAATAAATATTAGTTTATACTTATCTGCACCAAGAAAGCAACGCACTACTAAGCTCATAAGAGATTACAGCAAAGCTGATTACAACACAATTATCAAAAAGCTTTCAACCTTTTTTTTCCTCTTTTAATATCGGCTTTCAAGACCGTTGTGTTGAAGCTAACTGGAATATGTTCAAAAATAAGCTCCTTGAATTAATATAGATTCATATCCCTCTCATTTCCATTCATTCGGACAGTGATAAACCTTGGTTCAATAAGGCATTAAAAGTTATTCGTAATAAGAAAAAGAGGGTATTTCAAAAGGCTAGAAAACTCAACTCTGATGCGATATGGGCTGAGTACGCTTGCTGCGAAAAAGTATATACAGATTGTTTAAATAAATCGAAAGAAAAGTACTTCAACGTTGATCTTCCTACTTTGCTGGTAAACAATCCAAATAAATTTTGGAAGAACGTATCACCAACTGACCATCAGAGCAAAATAGCACTAATTAGCGATTCTGGCCAATCTATACCGGACGCCAGCTGCCCAACTGCACTCAATCATTTTTTCACATCGGTTTTCACAGCTGAAAATCTTGACAACGTCCCATTAGTACCAGAGGTAGATTACCCTTTTATGGAGCCCATCTCTATTTCGCCGGCAGGCATCTCAAAAGTTATTAATGACCTCAAAATTTCAACATCCGCAGGAATTGACAATATTAACTCCAAAATATTACGAAATACCGCTGACATTTCATCCAATATACTGTGCTTACTTTTTCAACAATCATTATCTACTGGTTCTATTCCCTCCGACTGTAAGATCGGGAGGATCGTTCCGATCTTTAAGGACGGCGACAAAAGTTCACCTAACAATTATCGTCCAATCTCAATAACAAGCATTGTGTCCAAATTACTAGAACATATCATATTTTCAAACATTGTGCGTCATCTTGAGAAACATAACTTTTTTTACAAATACCAGTATTGTTTCCGCAAGGGGTTTTCATGCGAAATTCAACTATTTTAATTTACTCATGAAATTCATACTAACATGAACCTTAACACCCAAACAGATGCTATTTTTCTGGACTTCTCCAACGCGTTCGACCGCGTGCCGCACTGCCGTCTAATATCTAAACTGTCCTCACTTCATATAGACGATCTAACCCTCTCGTGGCTTCGTAACTTCATTTTTCTTAGAAACCAATTCACGACGGCGGGTGATTTTAAATCTGAGTTTGCTGACGTAACGACGGGGGTTCCCCAGGGAACTGTCCTCGGCCCGCTTTTATTCCTAATTTATATAAATGATCTTCTTCTTTCGATAACATCAGGTTTACGTCTTTTCGCCGATGACTGTGTGCTATACAGACAGATTAATAATACTAACGATCAGTTACACTTACAAAATGATATTGACCGGGTAATTAGTTGGTGCCATAAATGGCAAATGACTCTTAACATCGCAAAGTGTAAGCTTGTTCCTTTTACTCGTAAACATACTAATCTCGACTTTGCCTACAGGCTCAGTAACTCGCCCATCGGGTTCTGCGTCTGCTTACAAGTACCTTGGCGTCGAGCTAACCTCAGATCTTTCTTGGGTTTCCCACTTTAACACAATAACTGCTAATGCATCCCGAACCCTGGGCTACCTAAAACGTAATCTGAAATCTGCTCCACCTCACCTCCGCAAACTAGCCTTTGAAACGTATGTTCGCCCCAAGTTGGAGTATGCTTCCTCCATTTGGGCCCCACACCAATCCTACCTAATTAAACACATTGAAGCTATTCAAAATCGAGCAGCACGTTTTATCTCATCCTCGTATTCTCGCTACGACAGCGTTTCATTAATAAAATTAAACTATTCTATCCCTGCCCTTGAAACCCGACGCAAGATTTCTCTATTATGCCTAATCCATAGAATGTATTACTCCAATCAAGGAACTTCACTTCTTGAACCTACTAACAAAGATTCACGTACTTTTAACTCTAAAAGCTTCAAACGCATTTTTGGGTCTACACAGTCATTTAACAGCTCATGCTTGCCTCGCGCCGTTAGACTTTGGAACGATCTTTCCGAAGATGTTGTCAGCATTTCAGACCTAACAAGATTTCGCTCGCAATTAACAACCATTTTCATAGAGTAAGTTTCATAGTTCAACTCATAGTCGTAACCTATTGGGTGTTTGATGCCATTTGCAAAGTATAGGTGCCAGATACCTTTTGCAAGCTGATGTGCTGGATGTTCTGTCGTGATGATTGAAGTTATGTATCAGCTAATTGTGCAGTCGGTTTTCGTCGTATAAAATGCAATTTTTGCTTTCTGTTGTACAGTCGATATTTTACCTTTATTCATCTTATAAAGTGTGACTTTTGTTTTGGGGGTTTTATACTCGTACTTACGAATGCGTGCATTTGTTTGCACTCTGTGTATCTAACCTGCCTCCACCCAACCCCTCCCCCCCCCCCCCCTCATGTAATGCCGAAAGGCCTTTGAGGTATTGTGAATAAATAAATAAATAAAAGTTGTGACAGTAGTTTTTCCCAGCTTGGAACTAGGTTTCAAACGTGTGAAAATATCGACTGGCACTGCACCGTTTGAAATCAACACACAGCAGTGACGTTATTGAGTAGCAATCGTCGCTCAGAATAAATCAGTAGGAAACACGTTGGCCTGGACAATAAATGAGCATGTCTAGACATTGCACATACGCTCAGATGGCATCATAATTTATATGTCTATCGTATTATCTACATCCGGCCCACAACGCTCTTATTGTTATAGATTTCTAAACGGTGCTTTTTGTGCGCATTCACCCCTGTGAGGGGTTAATTCACCGGTATTTCACGACTGAAGGAAGGTTTGTGCCTTACTCACTTTGTGCTGCTGGGTAGCCTTTGACAAAGAAATGCTTTAGCACTGCTAGGTGTACAGTGCTCTAATATAGAAATCGAGGAGAGAAACCAGAATTTAACTCTCCTCACTTAGACACGGCACAGGCTGTGGCGCGGGTTCGCGTTACAGAATTGTATTGTTTTTTTTTTAAAACAGAACCTCAGATTATGCCTGTAGTCTCCTTGTCACTGCCGACATAAAAACGTGGTATGCTTTTGCGATTCAAACTACAGAGACCGAATTAGGTAGATTGTCCCATTTCGTCTGAACTTACAAGTATGCACACAACACGTCTTGGTCAACACGGCAAGGGAAGAGAGACTTGAGATACACAGCCCTGTAAAGACAGAGTTCCATTTCTTTCATTTTTTTAGTCTCTGTGTGTAGAATTGTGGGGCATGTAGACTAGCTTGTTTGACTGCTCACCGTTTTTTGGCTAATATATTTATACTCTTGTCATACCAGCTGTCATGGCGATGGGCTACTCTCCGACGGGAATATGCGCATCTGAAACAAACCTGGCCCCATGAGCATCACAGCTACAACATAGATGCCACAGTACAGCTAGATACAATAGTTAACGGCTTATTCAAGTCACCAAGTGGTGAAAAGTGAATCTCGTGGCCACCTTCAGCAGGTACAGAGCGCAACACTGTTAGCGCGAACAAGCGATCGACAAATTTCTGTGTTTTTCTCTTAGAACCGAAAGGTTGTCTTCAAAGATATTATTGTTATAAAAAGAGCTGATTTAGGGCTCTAATATAAAGGGTAAAATTTTGTGCCCACTAATACTCTTTCCTAATAAAATGCGAAAAGTCGCCGATGTCGTGTTCGCGTTAACAGTGTCGCGATCTGTACGTCTGCCAACAAGGCGGCTGATTTCACTCTTTGTTCAATTTCTCTGGTGCTGTCATTGCCATTCAATGAAATGGGATAAGGAAAAAGTACTGTAGACCCCTTAAATCAAGGTTTTTTGTTGTTTTTTGCACACAATTTTGATGAATTAGGTAAACATTGGGGACATCAAGCGTAGCACAAAAATTGCAAAGAATGTTTGATTTCTATGAAACCATGCTGCTGGTTGCTAATTAGTTTTTTCAACTTAACGAGCGGGTTAATGCAGAACCACCATGCACTTCAACAGATATTAAACACAAGCATGATGTTGTACTGCTTTCTCATTTAATGCCACCACCTAGCCGCCCGGGTGGCTCCGAGGCAAAGTGACGGCCTACAGAACCCCAGGTGGCGGGTTCGAATCGCGACCGAGGTGCACGCAATATGACGGAGGCTTATTGCGGAGAAAGCGTCGTGTAGCCGAACTTTTGGTTGCACGTCAAAATATTTGCAGGTGGTCGAAATTAATCCTCAGTCCTCCGCTGGAGCGTTCCAGATGCCCTTCGTTGGTTTGGTACGTAAAACTCCCAAATTTGACTTCTTTTTAATGGCATCACCAATCGCCATCCCAGACCTTCGTTTCGGCTGCCGCGCGTGTTGTCATAGAAAAAAGGGTTGTGGCTATTGAGTTTCGTTGAAGCTTATGGGTAAATCAAATATATCTAATTTCCCTTCAGCGGGGCCATCGTGAATCCTATCGGAGAAAAATGAGATGTCTGGCTCCTCCACGGGTTATGGCAGTGCTAAATCGCCACAAACCTAGACAACACGGGTTCTGACATGGACTTTGTACTCTCCGTTCACCCCTAAGGTGACGGTGCACTGGTAGCTACTTGCTTGCCGGACCAGTTGTAGGTCCATTGTTTGCCAACTGATCACTCTGACGCCCACATCCATGTGCCGGGAGCAGGGTACGGTGATGAGAGGAACCTGGTTGATAGGTCCGGTGAATGTGTAGCTCCCACCGCACTGTCAGATTGGTGGTGAACAGAGCATAAGAAACAACTCATTGGATGGCATTAGCACTAAATGACAGAGAGCAGGTTGATATGATTTGTACGCTTATATGAGGCCTCTGATTGAGTGCGGCATAGGAAACATGTGGCCAAAATCAAAACATTTGGGATGGAACCAGTAATAATTAACTGGATTGATCCCCACCTAACAAATTGAAGCCAAAGTGTGGAAATCAACGGTAATGTTTCAAACCCTCTGCCAGCATCTTCGGCGGTAGCTCACGGTTCTGTCTTGGGATCAGTCTTGACGTATTTGACTGACGTTCTACACAGGACATACCCAGAAGTACAGGTCAGGCTCTAGGGACGATTGTATTAATTACTCACTGATGCGCGCTTTGGATAAGCAAGCATCATTAAATATGTATCCTGATCATATAAAGGAATTGTGTGTAAATGTTTCGATGTGTTCAAGTCTATAATATAGATTAAACAGATTTGCCTTTAGCAAAGTTTACGGCAAGGTAAATATCGCAGCTGGACTCACCAAGTTTCCTTTCTTTTTACGCAAATATAAACATTTTTTTTTAAATTATGCTTTTGTTGTTCACGTTTTCACTCTGGATGAACCGACATTTCGAGCTCAGAAAACAAAGCTGGACGCATAAGGGTGACGTTGCAAAAGCCGAAAACTACACTCGTACAGCGATATCTGTAACGAATTGCGGTTTTTTGGGGGAAAAGAAGTGCACCATTAAACGCAGCCGACGCGACAGGTCACATCAAAATTTCCATCTCCCCTCGTCCTCGCCGCGTCCCTTGGAGCTGGTGAACCGAAGTGAGGAAAAGAGAAACGAGGCCACTTTCCCTCATTCTCAAATTCTCCCGGAAGACAATAGCGTCAAAGACCTTGATCGCGCCCTTCGTTTCTAAAAGTACTGTCATCCGTTTGAGATATCAATGTATAAGTGATGTTTTGGAGTTCGGAGCGTCCCGCTTATCCCTTCTGCGTCCTTATTTTGCAAAATCCAAATTTCGGTTCGGTATCCCTTTATGGGGCTCTAAACCCTTACAGGAATGAACAATGAGTTTCAATTGAGCTTCTAATGTGTTTTTATAGAGTCAAAAGAAGCTCAACTTTAAATGAGTTTTATCATTACAAAACTATTATTTATTATTTTGAATTTACTCATTACACATTCAAATGAGTGTTATCATTACCCACTCAATGCCTATTTTTTGAATTTACTCATTACAAATTCAAGTGAGGTTTATCGTTACCCAATCAATATCAATTCTTTTGAGTTTACTCATTACAAATTGCAATGAGTTTTATCGTTACCGACTCAATATCCATTATTTTGAGTTTGCTCATTACAAATTCCAAAGAGTTTTATCATACCCAATCACTATTCATTATTTTTTAAGTTTATAAATGTATTGATTACTCATGCAAATGAGTATTATCATTAAGAATGTAATATCCGTTCTTTTGAGTTTATCCATAGACACTCAAGTGAGTTATACCATAAGGCACCCAATAGACATCAGCTGATCCACAGCGGAGGAATTCGATGAAGGCAAAGGTGAAGATAATCATGAATGCAGATTACCTGCTATTCAGAAGACATCCTCCTCAAATAAAGTCATGTTCAAAATTGCAATCCAATAACTTCTCATATTTATTAACCATTTATTAACCCTTATACGAAATCAAAACATATACAATTATTCCCATTCTCAACTAGCACACTGACTCGGGCGATCAAAATGACACAGCGATAGACATAATTACTCAATATACAGCATCTGCTCCCAAACTTCCCTACGCGCGCAATCTACTAAAGTATAAAATATATCCTGCCACGACCCCGCCCCTCCTCCATTCGCATTTTATTTATTTACATAGAGACCTGCATTGCCTTTCAGCACTATAGCAGGGGTGAGTACATGAAATACATTAAATTCTAAAAAAAACATAAAAAAACTTGTATATACGTTAAACACATCCTTCAATAGCCAACCTATCCCATTCTTCTATAGTTTTTAGGAAAAAAAGAAAACAAAAAATTATCAGTACGGCAAAAGTGGGGTCGGATTTTGTTCTGGTGGTCCGCCCTTCCCGATATATAAAAAGGTTCGTGTAAAAACATTTCTCGACTGATTAAAAGGGGACTGTTATATATATATATATAATGTAAAAATTTCAACCTAAACATTTTTCCGCGTTCAACTAGTGATTCCCACTTTAAATTATTCTTCATGGTGGTGACACTTGCCCCGCGTTGGTATTCATTTAAAACAAATCTAGCACACTGATTTTGAATTTTTTCCAATTGTTCTATTAGGATATTGTGGTGGAGATCCCACACAACTGCTGCATATTCAATACAGGGGCGAATAAACGTAAAGTACAAAGTTTCTGTTAATGTTGCATGAACCCTGTCGAAAATGTTGTCGTTTAAAATTAAGCATCCGTACAGCCTTCAGAGTTATCATTTTCAGATGAGCTTTCCACGTCGAATCGCTGGACAGAATTACACCCAAGTATTTTACGCTTGAGTTAGCCTGAATTATTTCACTATTTATTATGTAGGTTGAACAACTGGAGCTTTTCTTTCGAGTACATTTCACGTGAACACATTTTTTAACGTTCAGATTCATTTTCCAATTGTTGCACCACATTGAAATATTGTCGAGATTAGCCTGTAAGAAATTCACGTCATTCGAATCATTAATTACTCTAGAAATAATACAGTCGTCTGCAAATAGTCTTATATTTGATTGTATTCCATTAATATTATCATTTATATATACCAGGAAGAGGAAAGGTCCCAGAACAGAACCCTGGGAGACACCAGATGTAACACCAACGTTATCTAACTTCTCACCATTTAGCACAACGCAGTGCTTTCGTTCTCTCAGGTAGTCCTGGAGCCAACCTAAAACATTATTATCAATGGCAAGTAAGGTAAGTTTGTAATTTAACAATTCATGGTTTACGAGATCAAAGGCTTTTTTGAAGTCTAAAGACAAACAGTCTACTTCATGTCCAGTATCCATGGCGCCCGCCAAAAAGTGAAAAACGTCAACAAGCACAGTCACACAGGATGCTCCAGATCGAAACCCATGCTGATCTCGGATAAGGAATTATCTAAGGAAATTATCTAAAGAAATTATCTCAGGAAATCTAGGAATCTAAGGAAATTATCTAAGGAAATTATTGGCTAGACCACAAGTCTTACCATCTCAGTGCATAAGCAGTAACATATTGAAATTGACTCTGAAACTTAGTTTCTCAGGTAATACAGGTAATTTTAATAAATTTAGAACTATTGAAAAAAAAGAAAGAAACAAGCCAGCAGTTGTTTTGCGACACTCCGCTAGATCAGTCACGACACCCCTGGAGTTCGCGCCTAACAGTTTGGGAAGCACTGCTGTTAATATTACAAATACAGAGTGCTGCTTAGAACATTTTTTAAAACATTTATAAGTAGCAACTGTTGACCTAATACCGCGCAAAAATTTAAACCAACTCTCACACAATCTCACAGAAACATAATCCCATGTTTCCACAGAATAAAAAACAGTAAGAACAAGACGAAATACACACTAGGCTGATTAATTAACTCTGAGCTGTCATTTTGTTTTGATTCAACACACATGAAAATAGAAGAGGAATAGGAATGCCAATAGGCATACCTTTTGGTCCTACAGGAGGCTGGACTGCTCCCATAGGGACTTCATCGGACCATTAAGATTTTTATCAGTCAAACGAAATGTTTTGTGGGCCAAACAGGAATGTCTAGGCCAATTGTGCATGTATATTTTAGCAATAGGAACAATTAGACTGTATGTCTGTCAGAACGATATAAATGCATATTGGACGCAACAATTGAGAATCGGATCAATGGGAACATGTTTCTGTGCTTTTCGAAAGTTGTTTTTGAACGATATTTGTCATATATATATTTGTCAGACACCCAACTGAGATAAAAATAGTCCGTCAGAAATACACCGGCCCATTTGATGCATGTGTTATGTAGCCTGGGCTTTATGATGCAAATATCTGTTCCGCGTCCAAAGAATGTGTTGCTAGAATTCCAGCATGTATAAAAGTACATTAGTCAAGTTAATTATGCGACAGTGTTACGATTATTTTTCAATATTTTCGGATGGCAAAAATGGTTCGAGCTCAGATGCAGTCACAATTTAGAGGCAAATATCCTATTGCAGTGGTTCTCAAATGAGGGTCCGCGGACCCTTTGGGCTCCGCGAAGCCCAGCCTCCTCAGTCAAGCCCGGCAATAAAAGTTGTTTTTTCTTAGATTGAGAAAAAACGTTCCGATTTTCGGGAGCGTTTTCTTGTGGATATGTCAATAGGAAAAGTCTACTTCACATTAGCACTTAGTTATATTGATTTATTAATTTTTGTTTTTATAATAAACCTATACTTACCCTTCTCCTCACCACTAACGGGGTCCTCCATCACCCCGTCGATCCAAAAGGGGTCCGCGAAACATGAATGGCTGAAAACTACTGCCCTATTGCAATGCTTGCTTTTCTGAAGGAATTTTAGGACCATACTCTAACTAAACTTAGGAGCATGGTGCGGTAAAATTATTTACTAATAAAATATTGTAAGCTGAGTGTAAATTAAAAGTAATCTCCCCCCCAAAAAATAAAAAAAAATAAATCTACTCCCTACTGCAGTGGTTCTCAAACGGGGGTCCGCGGACCCCAGGGGGTCCGCGAAGCCACTTCTGGGGTCCACGAGACCCTCAACAAATTTTTTTTTTATTTGACACGTTTTTTTGTAGTTCAGTCTGGAAGGGGTCCCC
Organism: Ixodes persulcatus; assembly: GCA_013358835.2. NCBI lineage: Eukaryota > Metazoa > Arthropoda > Arachnida > Ixodida > Ixodidae > Ixodes > Ixodes persulcatus. The sequence goes on along the minus strand of JABSTQ010006528.1, from coordinate 16,231 downwards.
TATCACTGCCAGCGGTCCGCAAGGGGTCCCCGACACATCCATGGCTGAGAACCACTGCCCTACTGCATTGCACCTGAAACAATTAGCGCGTCGGTGCTAGTTGTGATTTACACATTTATTTCCTGTGCTTATAATAATAACTGTATTCACCCTCTTTTACTCCTAAGTTTCCAAAGACAAATTTACGTCGCCCCCCTATCGCGATGGTCAGTTTCGGTTTCGGTATCGTAACTTTTACAGTTTTCGGTTTCGTATTGTAAGGATCCCGTCTTCGACGCCCGATCGGTAGCGACACCAGTTCTTCGTTTTTTCTTTTCCGGCGTGGTTGCGACCGTTGCGCTTGTCGTGCGTTCGGTAGACGTGTGTCGCGGGATGGAAGTTAGTGATGGGCCGAACTTTTGCCGAATCGAAAGTTTGGCGCCGAATCTTGGGATTCGGCAAAGCCGAACTTTTTTAAAGATTCGGCAAAGATTCGGAAAAAATACATTGTTACCAGACTTAACGTTGATATTTCGTTTTTTTCTGGCGAAAAAAGGTTTTATGTTTCTTTTTTCTTAACTTAACTGCAACATGTAATGCATATTGACATAGTCATTACTAAATAATGTGATATTCTACAAGATAATTGTGTCGGTGTCGTTTTTGTGTGTTTACTGGCAATTGTAGTGACTCCTTGCAGGAGTGGCGTCACAACGAGGTTGGGTAGAAGAGAGCGTAGCGCAGACGCTACGAGAGTTTCGGTTTTGAGGCATCATCAGCGCAAGCCGGCATGTGTGTGTAACATCAACCTCCTTGGTGTACATTGTAAAAATGAAGGGCATAACGCTGCGTTCTTGCTTTCTCTAGGAGTCACCGTTTTGTGCGCGAAAACGAATGCAACGGTTGCTGAGCCTTCGCCAGAAGAGATAATAATAAGATTGTAAATATGCATGTTTTTCGATTTAAGTCACTTGACGTCAGCTCTGCATGAAAGTGTGCGTCCCATATTCGCAACGTCTCGTTTTTAACCTTTAAAATGCCAGTTTCTGGTGTTAGGACATACACGAACGTTTCGGAAGATAGGGAGATTTAGGAATGTCGCATGTACAACGCCGAGCATTATAGTTCTGTGTTTAGTTTTATGCAGATACATGAAAATCGCGAAATAACGCTAAGTGAAAAAGCAATATTGTTTTGGAACACACTACTTCTGAGCCGAAAACAGAATTGTTATAATTGCAAGGAGTGCTTTAGAGTAATTGTCGGCCAATGTTTCAGAATGCACCGCATCATTTGTCACTTACGCAGTGGACTGCGTAAATTACTGGTCGATCTTCTATTCTTGAGGCAGAAAATATTGACGAGAACCACACTCGCTCACAAACGCACAGTTACCGTGTTGCCTAGTCCACACCGCGTCGTAACCGCTGGTTGTACTACACTGCACGATGGTACACCATAACGATGGTAACCGCATGACTGCACGGCGTCCATTTGCAATCCATGGCTCCGTTGCGGTGCTCGCGCGTGCGCAGACATTTGCCGAATTTTTGCCGAATCTTTGCCGAACTTTCCTTCAAAAGTTCGGCATTTGCCGAACTTTGCCGAATCTGAAGTTCGGCAGATTCGGTCCATCAGTAATGAAAATGCCTTTAGACATGGAAATGTGCTAATTTAATCAAGTTTATCTATCTGTGAAGTTTCCTCTTGTGATGATTATGTTCAAGAAGAGCGCGGAAGACCGACGACGCGACAGAACGAGCAACTCAACGCAGTTGGTAAGCATGCTTTTTGTTTGCATTGTAAGTAGACGCGTTGAACGAGAAGTGAACATTAGGGAGTTTTAGAATGACGTCCGCAATCCCCCAAAAATAACGTCGTCGCTGCTGTGCATGCGCAGACCCAAAACAAGCATTTGGACTCGAGCTTTGGGGCCCGTTATTTCTCGAAAATAGCGTGGGTACCGCAAAAGGCGGCGCCCACGATATCTCCGTTGATCGCGTCTTCGACGCCGTCGCCCGCTCGGGAACTGCGTGAGTCGCACTCGGCGACCGCGGTCGGTATGGTCGAAGCGTATTGAAAACGCCACGGATCGCTGGATTCACAGCTCAAAGCTATCGAAGCGCGTGTACTTTCGATCGCGGCAGACATGTAAACATGCCTGGGTAGTGCAGGCACGTAGCCAGGGGGGAGGCCCATGGGGCCCGGGCCTCCCCCGAAATCTTCCATTTTGCTGGGACCTCCTCTCCCCCTCCCACTCATACAGCACTTTGTCATGGGCGCCCCCCCCCCCTTCCCCCCTCCCCCGCCCCCCCCTCCTGAAACAAAATTCTGGCTACGTGCCTGGCGTAGTGGATCGTCTTGGCTTCGTAAGTACAATAGAGCATCTTGGCAGTGACAAAAACAAAACATGCGGCATTGAGTATAAAACAACTATAAAAATGTTACTCTAGACGAAAAACTTAGTTTAATTTTTAAGATATACCGTAGAACACCGAGCATTCGCCCATTCCACATTAAGCGCCCATATCCAACTTTCTAAGATCTGAGAAAATATGCACAGTACATTGATATGTAAAACTGATGACCGGACAAGCGCCCATCCCCCATTTTTTCGCGATTATCTCTAAATTTTGAGTGGGCACTTGCCCGGTATTTTACGGTAACGTTCTAACTTCCAAAAAAAGCTCTCGCGACATCTTGGTGGCGTTTTAAGCGCGAGATGCTTGCGTTTTTGGGGGTCCCCGGCGGAGAAACGCTATAGGACCGAAGCACTCAAGTTTCGCCGCTGACTACAGCGCCATTCCAGCCCCTGGCGGGACGCCCCAATCCGAGTGGCTCGTTGTTTTTCGCCTCGCTTCTCCGCCGTAGGCGGTCGGGTACGCTAGTCAATGGTATTAATTGCGATAAAGAAGATATAAAAGCCCGGCTAGCACAAATATTTCGTTGTTGATCGCAGTAACAACCTCCGATATTGTTTTAGTCTGTCCTTAAAGTTTTACCGCTTCCCTGAAAAGCCGTGCGAGACTCGAACGGCGCCAAGCCTGAACGGCACGGCAGTGCTCCGACAAAAGTAAGTTTCTCGTTCGTTGGAAGATCAGTTTTGCTAAATACGCCTCAAGAACGAAATGGAATTGGTGTCAGAACAATAACGCGGGAAAGTCTGTTCGCAGTGCCTGCGTGACGGAATATGATTTTCGTGAGCGTCTGTCCCTTCCCTTGAGGTGTTTGACGGGGCCTCTATCGCGATGTTGGATCCCTTTGGCACGAATATTTCAACTATAATGATTGACAGGGTGAGGACGGCAGGAAGGAGCTTCAGTTCCCCCGCCTCCAGCACTACCTTCCACCCTTCGATAGGGCTTCTATCTCGCTAGCCTCGAGCAGCGTGCACGTACAGCCAAACCGCAGCGAAGGGCAAGGAATACGTGCTGGAGGTCGGCCGTTCAGAAAAGACGCCCTGCCGTTCTTATTTTCTCAGCAGACTTCTAGCTAGAGGAGGGGCTTTTGGGGGTTGCGAGTACAGCTTCGTCCTGCCGTGTGTGTTCCCGTTTTTTTTAGCTGTTTATAGCCATCATGTACGACCCTATAATATGCACATGCATCCCCCCCTCCCCTCCCAAACAACACAAACAAGGAATGCACATCCAAACCGCCTCAACCAGCCCCCCCCCCTCTTAAAATAAAAGAAAAAGCCTGATTACGTTTTTACTTTTTAGGGACAATAATAGTTTTTATTATTTCGTATCAATGTTTCGCTGATCACACCAAAGATCTTATATTATTGATTTATTTTTCAGTGGGGGCGGTTCAGTTTTGATTCCACCAACGTCAGCGAGGATCTGTAGCGTGCACTTCGTGAACACCTGCAAGAACGACGCTGAGGCTCATCCTGCAACAAGTTACTAGACGAAATGCCAGCTGAGGTGTTGAATAGACTATAATTGCAGGGAACCTACCAACCCTGTAATTGCTCCTGAAAGATTCTTAGTTAATTTAAATTAATTTTCATTCTCTCACTCGACGATACAGGTGACCTTTCCTCGTCTATTTTTCATTCTCTATATGCGCCCGGTTCTTAGCCAGTTAAAAGTATCGTTAGTTGATTGGCAACTTCTGTAGTCTCTTCTGTCCTCGAGTTACATGTTTTGGTTTAGTCTGTACACCAAGATTCAGTATAGCTTGGCTAAATATAGATAAGCTTAGGTGATGCCTGCTTTCTCCCGAACTGGGAGACATCTTTCGTGAGATTTGGAATATCATGAACAGCTGATCTGCCGTGCAAGGTCTCTGAAATGGTCGGGGTACTCGGCCCTACAATTTCTTTGACAGTCCTTGCTTCTCGAGGTGTGTGCATCATCTGCAAGTGTCCTGCCGGCCATACATCGAGTCTGCGCCGATGTCTCCGTGTTCAGAGCATGGGAAGAATTTTTATATTGTCGCAACATTGTGTGTTTACCTATAGTCGTGGTTGTGATAAAACTCAATAAACATCTTTTTCACTGTCAACAAAACATTTCTGAAAGCGTTGCATTATGCTGCTGTACCATATTTTCCAGACTATAGTCCGCAGGGGCAAATTTAGGAGTAAATATAAAAGATTTTGCTTAGATTGTCCACACACGTTGCATAGTCCGCATCTGGTGCTTAGTCGTCACAAATATCTTCTCATAGAATGTACACCTCGAGAAATGTCTGCTTTCTTAGCTCACAAAAAAGCCTATAATATTCATAAATCATCATTAACATACTCTTTTATTCACAAAATCCGTCTCGTCTTGTCATAATCAACGATATTGAAAAACAAAAATCCCCCCTAGTCCTCACAGCCTAAAAGTTCAACTTTTAAAAGTATATCCCGGAAAATACGGTACATTCCTGGAAACGCTTGAAGACATGCAACGAAACAAACTTTATTCAGTGAAGCAGCAATTAAACACTGACAGGCATGGATTATTTTTTCAGAAAATAAAAATTGTTCTAATAATGGCAACCTATCATGTGTCACTGGTGTTTTCATTGCTACTCAACATTTTCCTCCTAACATGTCCTACACAGGAAAGTATGAATCAAGCCCCCACCCAATATTTGAAAATCTTGCATGGGGAATGGACACCTTGAACCTGAAAGAGAAATTAAGTTTTTATAAATCCATCCAACTTAACATTGCCATAAAAATTCGACTAAAATTATGTGTAGTCATCTCCATAGGAGACATTTGTGCAGGAGATTTAGTCTAGGCTAGCCTCTTTTCGTTTTCAACTATTTGCCCCTCTTTCTGACAAAATCTCGCGGCACATTACTGTTCAAACTCGCAGAAAAAATACCCTTAATCAGCAGGAGATGGTCCCAGTAACTGCAACCTGCCGCATCAGAGAAGTGGGACAAAAATACCTGGTAATAAATTTACGAGGCCTTTTTTTCAGGTCGTGCCCTGGTGTTTTAGTTAACTTCCGCTGAGGCAGGCTGTTCAGCAATACTAATAAAACTAAGATCGTCGGCACAATGCTCGCACCGGTCCGCGACTCCAGCCCAGCGAGGACCTGTAGTCGCAACTGTACGCGGGGGACTTATTTCTTCCCGGAATTATTCCCCTATGCCCGCACGATCCCCGACACGTTAATATTTCTTCGACGTGGACGAGCCCGAAAAGCTATCCAACTCGTAGCCTCTAGTGCGAGAACGTAGTCTGCGGTGGTTCAGCGACCGAAAATAGTATCCCGACGTCGTCTAACATCACTCACGAAAACAGTGGTTCATTGTGATTAGTAATCTTTTTTTCAAGAGGAGAAGGCACAGTGTTATTACAGCTCAAAATTTAAAGAAGTGACGCTCACCTGTAAAGTTATCTCGTAGACGCCGCACGGCCGTACTTGCGAGGCGGACCCGACTCGTTGGCGGAGAAATCAACCGCTTTCTCGGCGGAAGATGTGTGTTATTGAAGCTTCTCTATCGTTTCTTAACTCACCATGAGAAATAATTCTCGCACGCTTTCTATCCTTCTCTAAATCTTCACCGTACGCTCGAAACACCTGCGACATCAATGCAACGCTACGAACGCGACTGACACGACACGACCATGTGTTGTACTGCGGTGGCGCTACCATCGCAATTTCGAAGCGCCCCCTGGTTGGGCGAATCGACTCTATTCTAAAACTCTTTGCCGCAATCCTCGCTATTTTGCGTCCGTAACGCGCGGTAAAGTAGCGCCCGGTATTCTAAAACTCTCTATTTTCTCGGCACACGTTTGCTCGTTAAGCTAGATTTTTTTTTTCTTTTTTTAACTAGTTGGGTTTGTTTTATTTGTCCTTATGTTTAGATGTATGCGTAGCATAATGAAAAGTTGCCACTTATTCTGTGTATGGTCCGAGAAAGTGTAGCTTATGTCAACAGAGCACTTATTAAATTCCTAATGCTACTTTCAGTTTGTTGCTTCAGAAAATGTCTTATTGGTCTAGCAATGTACTGATGTCGTCCAACTATAAATTGATTACATTGATCACACTTCATTACGTTTGAGAAGTTAGACTTCCGTGGAACTCGGTTCATGCAGAGCCAATATTCCTTTGCAGTCGAAATGGCTCAAGAGGATAGACATCTTTTGTTTTGAAGTTATGGAAGTGGACTGGATGGTACTGTTAGGACAAACGTCGGTCCCCTGACTTTCTAGAATTGAACTGGGTTTATATTTGTCTGTTAGAATTTTTGATAAGGCAGCTGTTCCTTTTTGCGTCGTTTTTTTTTTTCTCGTTCATTTTGCAACTGTGATGTGATCAAGCCGAGGGACGCAGTTATACCCAAATGAAGCAGCAGCAACAAAACAAACAAACAAATTGGGTTGTGTGTATGTTTATACAGCCTAGAACTTGGTCTGCCTCAACTGGCGACGAGTCTCCCAGCTGTAGATGAGCAATTTAGCCAGTGCAGTACAACCGCTAGCCTGGGGTCTTTAACGTGCACCACGCAGTAGTGATACACGACCGCACGCCGGTACGATGGTCATCCAGATCGAAGTGTTCCCAACTTGCGTCATTTCGATTCCTTTCAAGGCATGCCACAAAATGAATGCCCCTGTTTATACACCATTGGAAGTGGGACTAACTTCAAAATGCAGTTCGACACAGTGTTTGAGCGGTATGGGACGTGCGTTGAATAACCTATGCGGTTGTCACGGGTTAGTGGTTGGTCAACCCGAAACGCTCCAAGTCACACTTCCTTCTTCTGGTCTTCCTCTTCCCATTGGTTTGAAGCTTGGCGGACTTTAGTCTCATCCGAGCTCGTGCCTTTGGCGCTCAGGTAAACATATGCGAGGATTGCAATTGAGCTCCCCCCGAACCACCCTGAAACAGAACAAATTGACGAAAAATACGGAATTTGTGACAGCGGTGTTCGAGAGAAAGTGCCGACTTTTAATTACCCTGCCTGAAACTTTGCAAACATTTCAGTGTGATAAATAAAAACAGAAAGAATAAACATAGGGACGGACAGAACAGCACCTCTTTTGTGCTTTATTCGAAAGAGGTGCTGTTCTGTCCGTCCCTATGTTTATTCTTTCTGTTTTTATTTAACTTCACCAACGCACTCACGTCGAACTAAATATTTCACTGTGGCTGCAGCTGTGAGGGTGAGGTGGATCCAATATGAAAACTGGACCCTGAAGCGACGCCTTCAGAATGCCGAAAATGATTATGGTAAGTTAGAAATTAACCCACTAGTATACATTCTAAATATTTGGGCTGGGTGTCGATTAAAAATTTTTAACCCAGTTGAATTTGTCACATTAATTTTCAGGCATAATATCTTGAAAAGAACAAAACTGCAGATGTTCCAAACTGGCTGAGGTAAAGCAGCCTTGCAGTGCCCCACGGTTTAGACTGAACATACTTTTCTGTAGCGTCCACAAGGTGTAGCTCTTCCATTGAAGTTTTATGAGCTAGTTTCTTCAATGTTTGAACTTTCAGCATGCCAGCTGGGTAGTTTATAATTGTGTTTTTTATAGCGCAAGCAATATCTTAATCCTGGCGGCAGGAAGTTTCGGCTAGCAGTTGACATGGTTGGACAACGGTGTGCATGCTTGCTTTCTTTGAAGCGGCCAATGAAGCGAAATAACAGCATGTGCGGATTGTCCATGCATTTAATTTTTTGTTTGTTGTGTGTTTCAGACTACATGTGCTCCCAGTAGAAGGGGGTGGCCTTCCAGGCGCTGGCGACCAGCATGTCGTCTCTGTTGTGCTGTCGAGGAAGATTTAAAAGGTAAATATTGCAGCTGCAGTTTTTTTTTCTATTCTGTCCCTGCTACACTTCCTGCGAATTTCTCTGCATGCTCGGTCTTTTTGTTTTCCTGGTACTGTGAACTTTTGTATAGTCCGTTGCAAATATAGAATAGCAGAAGCTCCTCCCACGATTCCCTTTGCTCGCTATGATTGGCGGTGTCCTCTCGGCTCTCCTCCTCTCTAGTGTTTGCTTATTAAAAAGAGTGAAGGGCTTTGTGGGAGAGGCTTCTTCTATTCTAGAGTTGCAACAAGTATAGCGCGACCTTAATTTCATCATTTCGAAGAGTCCTAGCGGGCACCCATGCATTTTCATGGGAAGGATTCTGCATCAAATTTTCAACCGAGAAAATGACCCCACGAACGGGGAAGCAAGGGCCTTCTGCTACAAAATTAATCGGACCAAACTTTGTTTTCAAGATCAGACCGGAAAAAGTCTACTCCTGTCTTATAAACGGCGAGTAACAGAAATCCTGTGCTAGTCTCGCCACGTTGGGAAGCTAATGCTATGACCCCCATCTTGATTTCTTTAATGCTTGTTATGGCTGTTTTTACATCTGGTATTTTCACTGTTTTTTGGCCAAAAGTGAGTGGCAGGTCGCCATAAGTTTCCAGAAGAAAGCGGTCGCATATGCAGAAATGCCTAGCAAGTTTGTAGCGCAGTGGCGCTTCGTCGCAACCGAGGAAAAACTCTACGGTATTGTTGGTGCTAAACATTAAGCCTCACGACTAGCAGCAACTTAATCGTGGATATACTGCACCGTACGGCGTTTATTTCAGCTATACTCCACACAAAAAGTTACAGGGGCACTTGGGTATCCCTTTGTGGATTGAATGCGAAAGCATTGCCATTCCTGACGGCACTTCCTTTTTTTCCTCTATTGTTAGGAATGGCAATGCTTTCGCATTCGATTCACGTAGGAATACCTAAGTGCCCCTGTAATATTTTTTTTACGTTACATCATATGGCGTCACACATCATGGTACGTCATGTCGTCACGTGAAGTGTGATGTCATCGAACCGAGGACATATTTTTATGGCCATCTGTCGGGCACATCAACGCGGACGCCGTCTTTTGCCGTAATGGGACAAGCTTCTTTTTGAGGGTAGAGTAATGCCGCATTCCGAAGCGGCTGAGATAGCACAGCAGATAGCATGCTCAGCTCTCACACAGCACCAGCGGGTTCGAATCTCAGCCGTGGAAGCACATTTTATGCTTTCTTTTATTCCTCTGTTGGCATTTGGTACCACTCGGTTAACGCCACCGGACGCCGGATTTTCCGCTCCATGGACATATAATGCTTTCGCATTAAAAAGGCACATCCAGTCAGGAATGTGCCTTTTCGTGTGGTAGAGTCGCACAGCTGCCCACCGCTTCGAAAATAACAACTGAAGTATGAGGGGGCACTTGTTATCACCAAGTCAGGTTCACGCCATTCATAGGTGAAGGATCCGTTTGGGTGCACTGAAGATTTGTGTGGCATTTTCTTTCGTTAATTCATTGGCGCGTCTCGCCGTTGATGCCAATCCTGCACCTCGTCAGCTCTAACCGGCAGGATGGACAGCTCGGCAGACTCGTCGGCTGAATCCTCTGTGTGTAGTTTAGTGTTGTCCTTGTGCTGCTTCAAGTAGGGATGCTTGCGAACAGTGCGCAAAACACATGCCTCTTGCCCACGCTTCTAACTTCATTGCTGGTTGCGGCGAAATAGCCAAGTGACGTGCGGCCATGTTTGTCCGAAGAAGTTTCTAAGGCACTTTGGAGGATGTCGTCACACAAAAGTTGCGACAATTATGTTTCATTAATACAGATTTCTTCTCGGGTTTTGTGATACGCAATTTTTTATTGTAAGTTTGCTTTTTGAATTCGGCAAGTGATGTCTCGATCCTCCCAATAATTCAAAGTTCGTGTATTGCATCGATTGTGAAAGCTGCAGTTGACACACGCCCAATCGGAGCATGGCTTTATGATCCGCATAGAAGCCTATTACCGTTTCCTTCCTGTCCGTTGTTATTAAAAATACTTCTTCAAGATAGTAAACAAACAGAAAAAATACACAGGGACAAGATGTAGACATAAAACACTGGCACCAGTGTTTACCAGCCCTTATTGTCCATATGTTTTTTGCGGCGCTTGTCTACGATCTTCATGTTGACTTCATGTTGACCACTTTGAGTGCTTGGTCTCTTTATTCAGTAAATACAAAATGAAGTATATGCATAAAGGTTGCTTGCATGTGAAGAAAGGCACCATTCCTTCTGATAATGACAAGCCTGACGGAAGAGTGTTCCAATCACGGACATCTGCACAAAGTGTTACAATACTTCATTTCATTTATTTCATTTATTAGCCATTTAGAAGTGGGGTGGCAGGGACAAAAGGTACTTAATAGCACCTGACCAAGGTCCCGAGCCCCATACAGGTTTCAGAGCGGCAACACAGATGAAAACAATAAAAAAAGGAAAAAAACAAGAAAAAAAAAAACAAGGTTGTTTACACATTTTCATACAATATATTATTCATGCTTCAAAATATAATACTTTATTCTTTTTTTGAACGTATCTATTGAAATTACTCCTTCAGCTATTTCCAGAATTTGAGGATGCATGTTTAGAAGTTGGGGAATTCGCTGTGTTAATGTTTGTTCACCATAGCTCGTACGTGTTTGACCTCTAGCATAATCCACACGCCTTAGGTTGTAGGGAGTTTCTCTTAAGGAAAATTGGGTGTGAAATGACTCCTTGTCAGTTTTGAGATAATGAAAGATGACTTTTGTAAGGTTGAACATTATTAACTGTTGTATAGTAAGCAAGCGATGTTTTTTTTAAAATAAGCATTGTGTGATCGTTATAACTTAAACACTCGATAGATCGGATCGCTTTTTTCTGGAGCACTAGAAGTTTTTCAAGGTTATTTTTAGTTGTCGTGCCCCAAACCAATGAGCAGTAATGTAAATGGGAGTGAACAAGTGCATAGTATAATTGGCACTTAAGCCATGTTGGTAATAAATATCTTAATTTGTGTATTGTGCCAATTGATCTGGAGAGTGTTATGGACAACTTGGACACATGAGTTGTCCAGTTCAGGTGTTCATGAAACCATACACCCAGGAACTTTAATGGGTCAACCTTCTCCAATTTGTAGGAGTTAAACTTTATATTTATGTCGTAGTTAAGCATCTTATTTTTTGCCCCAAAAACAATATATTTAGTTTTTAAAATATTCAATTCAAGCTGGTTTGCAACTAACCACAGTGATAAATCATTTAACCAATCATTAGCTGTGCTTTCAAGATACTGGAGGTTACTATCGGAACAAAATACATTCGAGTCGTCTGCGAATAATACCATTTCTGAGCGATGCGAAATGTTAACGATATCATTGATATAAATAAGAAACAGCAATGGTCCTAAAATTGATCCTTGCGGGACGCCATACGCTATTTGACGGATATCTGATTTGACGCCGTTATAAATGGTAAATTGTAATCGACAACTCAAGTAACATTTAATTAATTCGTTCGCTATGCCCCTTACACCATACATGTTTAGTTTTGTTAGTAGTATTTGATGTTTGATTGAATCAAAGGCTTTTCGGAAGTCAAGAAATATACCGATGGTAAACTGTCTGTTTTCAATATTTGTAATAATTTTATCTTTAATATTTAGGAGTGCCATTTCCGTCGATTTATTTTTTTGAAACCCAAAACTGCTCTTCGGAGATTATATTATGTTTTGTGAAAAAACTAGTAAGGCGATTGTTAATTATTTGTTCTAAAATTTTCGAAAAAATAGGAAGTACAGAAATCGGCCTGTAATTATTGAGGTCATTCCGTGCACCACCCTTATGTACAACGCAAACGCGTGCTACTTTCATTCTATCTGGAAAGCGACCAGTTAACAATGACGTGTTGCATATGTGTGTTAGCGGAGTTAATATTAGACTGGAAATGAATTTAATCGGTTCAGCTTTGAGACCGTCTTCACCCGGGGCAGTACTGTTTTTAAGGCAAGCAATCAAGGTACTTATTTCTTCCTCGTCCGTAGGAGAAAAGAAAATTGAGCTAGTTACGTTATTACGTATATAAGAAACGACATTAGCTGCATTGGTTGGGGAAGACGAGGATGCTCCTGATGTTAGAAAATGAATATTAAACATGTCTGAGAGCTGTTTACCTCCGTAGCTTTCGCCGTCAATTTTCAGTTCAGCAGGAGGAGGATCACTAGGCCTGGAAATCAAAGTTCCTACAGTGCTCCAGATTTTCTTAGGGTCACCTAGGATGCTCATAAATTTATTTATATAATATTCTCGTCGTGCCTTTTTTAGATCCGAATTTAGTTTGTTTCGAACTTTTTTGAACTTGACAATGATATCTATATCTCTTAGCTTGATAAATTTATCATATAAGGAGTCTCGATATTTTATTCTCTTATATAGCGTAGGAGTCACCCAAGGCTTTCTTGACTTATGCTTTTTCAAGGTTCTTATCGGGAAGGCATGCTCATATGAATTGGCAGCTGCGACGGCAGTCGACACGTCTTCTAAAGAACACGCTCCTTCGCAGATTTCCTGGATCGCCTGCTTCGGGTTGATAATCCTACCCGTGTTTCAACGCCAGTCCCGTGAGCGGCCCCATCTTGCAAGTCACCAAAGCCCCCAAGCCTTCGCTTGATCGGATACGTTCTTTTCAACGCGGCTGACTTCGGACCGGACATCTGCGCTTCTACGATTGGCTGCTCCACGTTCGTCAGCAGTATAAGAAAAGGAACTTTTTGCATCCTCCGTCACTTGGCAGCTGCGACGGCAGTCGACACGTCTTCTAAAGAACACGCTCCTTCGCAGATTTCCTGGATCGCCTGCTTCGGGTTGATAATCCTACCCGTGTTTCAACGCCAGTCCCGTGAGCGGCCCCATCTTGCAAGTCACCAAAGCCCCCAAGCCTTTGCTTGATCGGATACGTTCTTTTCAACGCGGCTGACTTCGGACCGGACATCTGCGCTTCTACGATTGGCTGGTCCACGTTTGTCAGCAGTATAAGAAAAGGAACTTTTTGCATCCTCCGTCACTTGGCAGCTGCGACGGCAGTCGACACGTCTTCTAAAGAACACGCTCCTTCGCAGATTTCCTGGATCGCCTGCTTCGGGTTGATAATCCTACCCGTGTTTCAACGCCAGTCCCGTGAGCGGCCCCATCTTGCAAGTCACCAAAGCCCCCAAGCCTTTGCTTGATCGGATACGTTCTTTTCAACGCGGCTGACTTCGGACCGGACATCTGCGCTTCTACGATTGGCTGCTCCACGTTTGTCAGCAGTATAAGAAAAGGAACTTTTTGCATCCTCCGTCACTTGGCAGCTGCGACGGCAGTCGACACGTCTTCTAAAGAACACGCTCCTTCGCAGATTTCCTGGATCGCCTGCTTCGGGTTGATAATCCTACCCGTGTTTCAACGCCAGTCCCGTGAGCGGCCCCATCTTGCAAGTCACCAAAGCCCCCAAGCCTTCGCTTGATCGGATACGTTCTTTTCAACGCGGCTGACTTCGGACCGGACATCTGCGATTCTACGATTGGCTGCTCCACGTTCGTCAGCAGTATAAGAAAAGGAACTTTTTGCATCCTCCGTCACTTGGCAGCTGCGACGGCAGTCGACACGTCTTCTAAAGAACACGCTCCTTCGCAGATTTCCTGGATCGCCTGCTTCGGGTTGATAATCCTACCCGTGTTTCAACGCCAGTCCCGTGAGCGGCCCCATCTTGCAAGTCACCAAAGCCCCCAAGCCTACGCTTGATCGGATACGTTCTTTTCAACGCGGCTGACTTCGGACCGGACATCTGCGCTTCTACGATTGGCTGCTCCACGTTCGTCAGCAGTATAAGAAAAGAAACTTTTTGCATCCTCCGTCACTTGGCAGCTGCGACGGCAGTCGACACGTCTTCTAAAGAACACGCTCCTTCGCAGATTTCCTGGATCGCCTGCTTCGGGTTGATAATCCTACCCGTGTTTCAACGCCAGTCCCGTGAGCGGCCCCATCTTGCAAGTCACCAAAGCCCCCAAGCCTTCGCTTGATCGGATACGTTCTTTTCAACGCGGCTGACTTCGGACCGGACATCTGCGCTTCTACGATTGGCTGCTCCACGTTCGTCAGCAGTATAACAAAAGGAACTTTTTGCATCCTCCGTCACTTGGCAGCTGCGACGGAAGTCGACACGTCTTCTAAAGAACACGCTCCTTCGCAGATTTCCTGGATCGCCTGCTTCGGGTTGATAATCCTACCCGTGTTTCAACGCCAGTCCCGTGAGCGGCCCCATCTTGCAAGTCACCAAAGCCCCCAAGCCTTTGCTTGATCGGATACGTTCTTTTCAACGCGGCTGACTTCGGACCGGACATCTGCGCTTCTACGATTGGCTGCTCCACGTTCGTCAGCAGTATAAGAAAAGAAACTTTTTGCATCCTCCGTCACTTGGCAGCTGCGACGGCAGTCGACACGTCTTCTAAAGAACACGCTCCTTCGCAGATTTCCTGGATCGCCTGCTTCGGGTTGATAATCCTACCCGTGTTTCAACGCCAGTCCCGTGAGCGGCCCCATCTTGCAAGTCACCAAAGCCCCCAAGCCTTCGCTTGATCGGATACGTTCTTTTCAACGCGGCTGACTTCGGACCGGACATCTGCGCTTCTACGATTGGCTGCTCCACGTTCGTCAGCAGTATAAGAAAAGGAACTTTTTGCATCCTCCGTCACTTGGCAGCTGCGACGGCAGTCGACACGTCTTCTAAAGAACACGCTCCTTCGCAGATTTCCTGGATCGCCTGCTTCGGGTTGATAATCCTACCCGTGTTTCAACGCCAGTCCCGTGAGCGGCCCCATCTTGCAAGTCACCAAAGCCCCCAAGCCTTTCGCTTGATCGGATACGTTCTTTTCAACGCGGCTGACTTCGGACCGGACATCTGCGCTTCTACGATTGGCTGCTCCACGTTCGTCAGCAGTATAAGAAAAGGAACTTTTTGCATCCTCCGTCACTTGGCAGCTGCGACGGCAGTCGACACGTCTTCTAAAGAACACGCTCCTTCGCAGATTTCCTGGATCGCCTGCTTCGGGTTGATAATCCTACCCGTGTTTCAACGCCAGTCCCGTGAGCGGCCCCATCTTGCAAGTCACCAAAGCCCCCAAGCCTTCGCTTGATCGGATACGTTCTTTTCAACGCGGCTGACTTCGGACCGGACATCTGCGCTTCTACGATTGGCTGCTCCACGTTCGTCAGCAGTATAAGAAAAGGAACTTTTGCATCCTCCGTCACTTGGCAGCTGCGACGGCAGTCGACACGTCTTCTAAAGAACACGCTCCTTCGCAGATTTCCTGGATCGCCTGCTTCGGGTTGATAATCCTACCCGTGTTTCAACGCCAGTCCCGTGAGCGGCCCCATCTTGCAAGTCACCAAAGCCCCCAAGCCTTCGCTTGATCGGATACGTTCTTTTCAACGCGGCTGACTTCGGACCGGACATCTGCGCTTCTACGATTGGCTGCTCCACGTTCGTCAGCAGTATAAGAAAAGGAACTTTTTGCATCCTCCGTCACTTGGCAGCTGCGACGGCAGTCGACACGTCTTCTAAAGAACACGCTCCTTCGCAGATTTCCTGGATCGCCTGCTTCGGGTTGATAATCCTACCCGTGTTTCAACGCCAGTCCCGTGAGCGGCCCCATCTTGCAAGTCACCAAAGCCCCCAAGCCTTCGCTTGATCGGATACGTTCTTTTCAACGCGGCTGACTTCGGACCGGACATCTGCGCTTCTACGATTGGCTGCTCCACGTTCGTCAGCAGTATAAGAAAAGGAACTTTTTGCATCCTCCGTCACTTGGCAGCTGCGACGGCAGGTCGACACGTCTTCTAAAGAACACGCTCCTTCGCAGATTTCCTGGATCGCCTGCTTCGGGTTGATAATCCTACCCGTGTTTCAACGCAACGCAGTCCCGTGAGCGGCCGCATCTTGCA
>JABSTQ010006527.1:0-16383 GCA_013358835.2 Ixodes persulcatus | reverse complement strand
GGCTTTCGATCGCTCACGTCGCCAATACTCGGCGACAGCTTTTCTTGGCAATGCTGCCAAAGCTACAGAGCCGAAGCACGCTGTCTTCTTACGCAGCTGAACACAGTCCCCGGGTCTAAACTGTGGTTAGGCTGTAACGTAAATTATAATCTTAATATTCGTCATTTGAATAATAATGTCCCATCACTATGAATCTTGAACAATAAAAATATAAAAATGAAATAAGTTTTCTAGTTACTAAAGATCTGGTAATGGGTAACAAGAGGAAAAGGAGGTAGAGGAGCACAGAAACACGAGATCATGAATGGCACGAGAGGGAACGATAAACCGACACCATCGAAACGGACGTGCCCGGGATCTGGCATCTGCTCTGAGCCCGGGTATGTCCACTGGAAACGGTTTTATAGACACTAACGCGCTGTATAGAGTGCTTGCCTTGAATGCCGACAACGAAACCAAAACTGAAAACGAAACCAAAACTGACGTAATGAAGGCCCGGATGCTTGGCGGAGTGATACATGTGCAGGAGCTCCGCCCCCCCTAGCATTCCCTTCATTGCCAAGAAAAGTTGTCGCCGAGTATAGAAATATACGAGGCCTTAACTATCAAGGAAAAGGAAGACGCTTGTGTGAGTGCATTATTGGTGGAATTAACTGACAAATAATTATTTTACCTTCGGTGGCCAACTTGAGGTTGATCAGCGGGAATTCCTAGTCTTTTCAACTTCTTCTTTCTTTAAGCTACAGTCTTTTTCTTAATTTCAAGATATTCCTCGAATTAATTTAGTTACGCTGCTCCCTTTCTTTTCTTTTCTTTCCTTTTTGTTTATACCTTTCAATTTTCTCCTTTTATTATAAATCTTCTTTCTTCCTTTTTTCGGTGTATTTATATGCTGCTTCCTTCTCTTCTCTTCTGTTAAAACGCCAGTTGTGAGTTAGCGCTTGTCCTGTCTACATGTTCTGCCCCTCGTCCTTTGTCTAACCTTGGCGCTATTTAATTTTTATATCATGCTTACCCAACTAGCCCACCTCATTATCTTAGTACATGAATGTCGTTCTTCAGCTTCCTTAGTTTGTCTGCGGTATCCTGGCGTGGACGGCCAAGTTTCGGTACTGCCGAACTTGAGGCTTCCGACGATTGGAAGCGAGCATGCCGGCCGCGTCGCGGCGGTCGCCTATTGTTTGCCGCATCAATTGTTGTGGCTTTTTTAGAGCGGAATAGCTACCTTGGAAATTACAGCGCTAACCCGCTACAACGCATAACCAAAGCAGCGACTGGCAGAAGTTCCAAGGAAGTTCCCCGATGAAACGGACCCGTTTGCCACTAGGGGCGCCCTGGTCGGGGCCTGAATTAGATGTGCACGGTTCCTATAAAGATGCCTCAGGCTCCGTCATGTTCCTCGGCGCCTAGAGAAGCAGAAGCCCCCCCCCCCCTTTTCCGGCAATGCCTGACACGAGAGCGGCTGCCGAGCGCGCGCTCTCGTGAAGCGGCCGCCAATGGCTATCTAGGAGCCGTTTCGCTCAGCCAAAGGGAGAATGGGCCTTCCTTTCGCGTTCTTCCGCGGTTACCCACGCCGCCGGCTTCGCTCCATGGGATAGTTGATGCTTTCGCATTAAAATGCCGTTGTAGCGCTGTCAATGCCAAGAGCTCGGGTCGGGAAACGTGCTTTCACGTGCTCCGGAACAAAAAAAAAAAAAAAAAAAAAAAAACAAAAGCGTTCGGAACAAATTGACCAAAAGTCTATTTGCCAAAAACGCTTTTGTTCACGCACCCCACAGTGCGTGAACGCGACGCCGATGCTTAAGGGGGGTGGGGGGGAGGGGGGGTGCAATGATTTCCGGACTTCGGTCAAACAAGTGTGGAAGTTGCCCTCTGACCCTTCTAAAGTTAAGTCAGCAAACCGATTTCGCCTGCGTGTCCTAGTTGCTGTGTAAAAAAAAAAAAAAGATAAATATGGCATTTCTGGCACCCCTCAACTCACTCCCAGTCTTCAGGTTCACACGCGGTCTCCCTCCTAGTGACGTCATTCGGGGTGCCGTGGAGCTTCCCGTGTGCTCTACCGGAGGACGCTTCCTAACCCTCTCTCTGCTGACATTAGCGGGCGTTATGCTGCAGCTTAGAGCCGACCGAGGTCACGTTATATTTTCGCCATAGTTCTTCGGCTGAAACTAGCGGCTGCAGGTGGGGGAAAAAGCTCGACTTTTGCTCTGCGATTATTCAACGGAATCACGACATTGTTCAATGAAGGAGATGTTTTCTCTGTCCTCCGGGACACGATAAACACCGTAAAAATGACAAGATGCAAATTCTTTTAATCTTAAAATCGTTGCACCCCCTTTAACAACTTCGCCGTGAAGTATCGCAGCTATCGCACTTACTGTACTGTAATTAACTCTGAACTGCTCAATTGTTTTTTGGTTTTTACTTTGGGTGTGCGAACGCGCGTTCGCATCTGCCGCACTGAAGACGCTATTATAAAGCGCTTTGGAATCTATTCAAATTCACCGAGACAATATTAAATTACTGGGGGTGAAAACCCTTACAGAAGGGATGGGCACACGCTTAATCAAAGCGCAATACAGAACCAAAAGCCCCACCTCAAGCATTGGTGCCCTGGCGCACTCAAAAATGCCCGTGAGTTCACTTTACCTCGGATTGGGAAAACAGCCAATTATGGCCAACAATAGAGAGGTCTCAACAGAAGAAAATTTCAAAACGCAATAAGAAGAAAATAAAATTAGATGTGCGAAGGAACAACGAGCTATTGTACTTGCGCAGAGTTTTTTTTCTCGAATAATTCGTGTTTTGAACTTTGACATACGCTGGGGCCCTTCTATTGTTCGCTTAATTGTTCGCATCCTTGCTCCGCACGAAAGTGAATTTATATACAGTTTCATAGTGCGGTGTGAATGGGGATTATAGGTGCTGGAATGGGTGTCATATTATGGGGGTAGCCCACATAGTGTTAACTCTAAAAGCGATTTATAGTACCAACGCTTGGTACAAACTATTTTCTGAAAAACTCGTGTCATTTTCAAAAATCATAAAAGACGCAGACGGGTCAAAATTTAGCACGGGCCTGGAGTCATGTTATTGCTTCACTCCTTTCCAGCGCAGCCTCCGTCGAGGCTATTCGTGGGTTACCCAGCTAGAAGAATTAATCCATTCTATTTCGAATGCTATAGACGGCGAAAAATGTGTAGATTGTGCATTTTTGAACCTCGGTAAAGCCTTTGCTACCGTGCTGCATTTTCTTTTATAGAAAAAATTTGTGCCGTCAACGGTGGCCGGGTGCTGACGTTTTGTCTATTGGAGATGCGACGTTGGTTAGTGAAGGAATAAAATAACGTTTATTTTACTGGATTAACTTTAATTACTGAAACTACATGAATTAATTACATATCTACCGCGTTTCTTATGTGGCGTGGATCTGGTCCGTCTGTTCAGAGCGCTTTCGTGTTCCCACGCAGGTGCTATGGGCAAGGTTCAGTTCCCCGAATAGCGCTCGCGAAGCGTTACGTGTTCGGGGACATACATTACATATCAAGTGATTGATTTGTCCTCAAATCCCACCAGCGCTTAATCCGCAAGGTTGGTCGGAGGTCTGGGCATCCTTGACTGTTGCTGACCTGCAGCGTCATCGTCGACGTTGACAACTGCTCCATAGATTTCTTTACCGCGCGATGGGGCATCGTACGCGTCCTCGTCTTCACATTTGTCGCTTTCATCTGCGCGACCGGAGAGCGCTCGCCCGATGCAGGTGTCGCATAACTCGGGTGCCGCTGGCGCGCGTGGATTGTGTCGGCGAAGTTCCTCGGCGTTAGCCTTTCTTTAGTTTTGTCGTCCTTTTATGGAACGCAGGCTTTTCATGACCAGCGTGTCTGTGGTTGGAAAGGACTTGATCTCGAAAGGGCCCTTGAAGAACGGGTTCATGGTGCTTGACCTCGCTCCAATGCTGCAGTAAATGGAGTCGCCGGTTATAAATCTCGCAGTCTTGCTCCTTGCGTCATGCGGGGTTTGGCCGAAACTTGAGAGTTTTCCAAGTTGTCTTTCGCGTCGTGCCACTGTCTCGACACATTGTGGAGTCTAGGTGTCTTGTCTAGGTCACCCTCAACTGTTCCGACGTTGAGCGCTCCGAAAAGTTTCGGGACGTAACCGTGCATAAGTTCGAAGGGGCTAAAGTGTCAGGAACTCTGTCGCGAAACGTTGACAGAGAAAGCTGTCTTGGGTAGAACCTTCTCCCAATTCTTCTGAGGTTCGATGCGTTTTCGAAATATATTCTTAAACGAGCCTACAATCCGTTCGACAAGACCGTTGGCTTGAGACCAGTAGGGTGGTGAGGTCATGTGCGTGATTCCTAATCGTCCGTACAGAGCAGCAGTCCGTTTGTAGAGGAAGCTTTCACGAACAATATTACGTTCCCGGTACTCTTCGGCCTGTCGTTCCTGCCGGCTGGGAAATATCAATAGGACCACGACGCCAAGGGGACCTAGTCGCGTAGCTCAATAAAATGCTCGGCGTGTCGGCAGGTGCCCAGTTGTTCCACCACCGTCGTAAACGCAGCGTGGTATTTTGTGACAATCCCAAAGGGCCTTTCGCGTTCTTCCGGCGAATCGGGAATGCTGTCAACAGCTGAGGAAGCATCATTAGGGCTGCTTCAATGTCATTCCGTGCTGGCTTTAATTTCACCAACATGGCCAGGCGTTCGGCTTGGGGCAAAATCTTGTGCAAGTTTGACACGAGTGCTTCTCCGGATATTGTCGTTTTCGAAATCTCGGCGAGCAAATAGTGATGTTGAGGTAGTTGAACGATGGTTATGTCAATCGAAACACGACTTCCGCGTTAGCGCGTTGGTGCCTTTATGACCAGAGAAGGTGTTCAATTGGCGTTGAGAGCGGAAGAATGAGCATTTCCGGTACATTGATCGTCGTTGATACAACATTGATCGTCAGAGCAGTGCACTCGTCAGGCCCCAGCTTGTTGTCCAAAACGTTGACAAATGCTTCCCCTCGGGACCACAGCGATACGCAGGCGTCCCTGGGTAGTGGCCTGGGATCGTTGATCAGTAAGTTGACCCCGTTGTCGATGCACGCTTTCAGAGGACGGTTCCTGTCCGTGAAGGCGGTGACGACTGGGAGAGAATCTCCTGTCGTGCGCAAGAAGCAGTGGACATTCGTCTCGTTTGGACTCGTGTCATTTTGCGCGCGTTTCTTCTCTGCGCGGATGGTCACTGTAGTTATCGGCTCTGGACAGTCCCTGGAGAAGTGACCGGGCTCGTCGCAATTAAAGGAGTTGCTCTACCTGGTGTGTTTGAAGAGAGTCGGGGATGGGGCATTCGTCGGGGCAACGGTCGTTTGCTGCGTTGATGTCGCATGTTTGTGCGTGCCTTGTTTGCGTGGTTGCGTCTTTTCTCTGAGGCGGCGATGGTAGAGAGTCTGTCGCGCAGTCAATCAACTCGAGGACTGACTTACAACCTTGGGCAGCCAGGGGATTGGACCACTTGTCCTTGGTGATTCTGTGTAGGATTAAGGGACTCTGTGCGCTGTCTCCTAGCTCACAGGGAACTCACTCGACCGTGGCATTCTTTGCGTAGATGTACTCCACAATGCTCTCGTTGTAGCGCAGCTGTCGACGTTGTTGGTACTCCAAGACTTGCTGAAGTTCCATTTTTCGTTGGAAGAGTTTCTTGATGGTTTCCTTTCAGTCTTCCCAGTCGTCGATCCTGGAACCGTATGACTTATGCAAGTCTCGTGTGGCACGGTGAAGTCGGGTGACGGCGTTGAGCAAGGTGAGGTTCGGTGTTTACTTTGCGAGGAGAGCCACCCGTTCAATTTCTCGAAGCCACTCAGCGACGTTTTCGTATAATTATACCTGTAAACTGTCGTATGGTCTCGGCCAGTTGTTGCGTTTGGATGATGACCGACAGCAAATCAACCGTTGTTGCTTTGCCACCAAAACTGAGTTGTCGTGTCCCGTGCAGAAGCATCCGCTCTGGTTACTTCCCTTTCTGGTCCGTTTTCGTCCGTCACGTTGACATCATTTTCTGGCTGCCTTGTAGAAGGTGCGTTGATGGAGGCCACAACTAGCTGCTGGAGTTGAATTTTGATGTCATGTATGTTCTGACGCACGGTGTCCTGATTGGTGAGTTCCGTTGCGTTGTTAAAGTCCGTGATCAGGGCGTGGTTACCGATTTCGGAGGCCGGGTGCTGACGCTTTGTTAATTGGAGATGCGACGTTGGTTTGTGAAGGAATAAAATAACGTGTATTTTACTAGATTAACCTTGATTACATGACGAGGTCTCTTTCGCGTCCGTCACGTGGCGTGAATCTGGTTGTTGTGTTCAGAGCGGTTTCTTGTTGCCAGGTAGGTGCTATGAACAAGGTTCAGTTCTCCGAATCGCGCTCGCGAAACGTCACGTGTTCGAGGATATACGTTACACATCCTGCCGCGGCCAGACAAACAAGCTGGGCTAGCTGACAGTATCAGTGGGTATTAACGGAAAAGTCACTGCTGCGTCCACGTTGTACATCCATTTACACCGTCGGACGGAGCGCCACCCGATAGCCTGCATCTGTGAGCAGGTCTCGGAGAAACATTTCTCCCTCCTCTCTTTTAAACATCCGTAGACCCCCGACCCCGGTCCCGGCAACAGCAGAAGATGATTTGTGCTGGTCTTGGCATGACGCTTTTCTCTCCTTCAAATAAACCTAGCTGAACCGGGAGCCCGGTTCCCTACCGTCACTGTTAAAACACATTGGGCGCGTTAAGTTCGTGCCCTGAAGCGCGAGAGCCCAAATAAACTTTTCAGTTGATTAGCGCTTAATCCAGCAGGTAAACACAATTTGATATGAAATCCAAGACAACAATTAGCGTTCCGGAAAAGGTTTGTTCGTGCCTTTCGCCTGAAAACGAATAAATTTATCACACGGAAGAGTGCCGATGGCACAATGTCAAAAACTTGTCAAGATGAAGATATTCCGACCGGTGCCCTTTTTGAATGCGTAGACCAGCGAATAAAAATACTTTGATTGGAAAGCCGAAACATCAAATAGCGTTGCGGAGAGGGTTTCTTCGTGCATCTCTCCTGTAAACAAGTTGACGTGCTATTTATTGAACAGCGGTGTGACGGTATCAGCGTACGACATCGACGAATTCCGGCTCGCGCTGCAAGACGGCACAGAACATCTGACAAGTTGACAGCTTCTTGCGTAAGCGAGCGGGTTTAATAATGTTTTCTTTCATTTAAATCTGAATAGCGTACATGTTCAATAAATCGATCGGTCAAGGTAACGTTCTGCATATGTGCCCGAAGCGAGTTTTCGAACCTTTGAGGAATATTGACGCATACGTAGAAACTTCTTAACTTGACCGTATTTTATTACCTTTAACTCTCACTCTTCACAAAGGCCTTAATGATTTTTTTAATTATTTCGGCTTCTGCCACCCGCATTCACGAGATGCCGGGTTCGTCATAACCGTGCGGTTTTAAGTGTTTCATGTGGTTCTTCAATAGTTTCGGTGTGTCGCGCTCCTTTATGCTATGCTTCCTTTAGTTGCTGCGCTCGGAGTATGAGACCCGGAGCGCCTGAGTAGGAGGAAAGAAGCGCGGACTTAACGCGTCCATTAAATGCGGCGAGAGCAACAAATTCCACATCCAGGCTCGCAGCAGCTGCCAAGGAAAGTCCTTCCAGCGGCGAAGCTGAAGCTGATGGCGCCCATGGCAAATAGTCTTTTCGCGCCGCTGATAATGATAATGTTTTTGCGCAAATACCCGCGTGTCCACAAAAGTCGACTGGCTGTGTCTCAGCACATCCTTTACACAGCATTGCACTGAAAATACACTAAAGTAAGATTTCAAACAAAATAGGCTCTTGTCAAACAACCTCCTAATCTTCGCTTTGCGCCCATATCTTGTGGCACACGAAAAAAAAGTAGATATTTAAAAGCGGAATTTGTTTTGAAAAAAGTTTGAATCAAAAATAAAAGAAGCCATTATATATATCTACACATTGGGCGTGCTTACAGAAAGCTAAAAACAACAACAAAAAACAGGCACCTCAGTTCTTTACAGAAAAAAAGGGGGGGGGGGGGGTGATGCTCTAACCCAGTGGTTCTCAACCATTGATGTTTCGCGGACCCCTTGTGGATCGGCAGAGAAGTTGGAGGACCCCGTTCGTGGTGAGGGGAGGGGAAAGGTATAGGTTAAATATAAGAATGATTTAATAACTTGATATAACGAAGGGCTAGTGTGAAGTAGACCTCTCTTATTGACATACACACGAGAAAACTCGCCCGAAAACTAAAACATCTCTTCTCGACCTGAAAGAAGACAACTTTTATTGCCGGGCTTGACTGATGAGGTAGGGCTTCGCGGAACCCTAGAATGCCTTCGCGGACCCCAAAGGGTCCGCGGACCCCCATTTGAGAGCCACTGCTCTAACCAATTTTTGCTTTTAGAGCACAGCTCTTAGGCGCTCGCGTCCAGCTTGAGCGGCGTCGGCGTCGGCGCCGCCGTCGCCGTCGGCGTAACCGCGCGGTGAATTATGGGTAAATTTCCCCGCTAAATTTAGCGGAAATTTTTCCCCGCTAAATTTAGCGAAAAATATCTCCCAATAAATATAGCAAAAACATTTCCCCGTTAAGTCTAGCGGAAAAATTTCCCCGCTAAATTTAGCGAAAAACTTTCCCCCGCTAGCGGAAAAATTTCCCCGCTAAATTGAGCGGAAAATTTTTCCTTAAATGGGAGGCGAGCAGGAGAGGAGGGGGGCATAGCCTCCTCTCCGTACCTTGCCCTCCTCCTCCTCAAGAGCTGCGCTCTAATTCGGCGTTACAGGGAGTTGTAAACGGCTTTCATTTGTTTGAAGCACCGCCAACAACGATATTGTTCTTGGCCTTCCAAGACTGTACATTTTTGAGGTTTTCGCACTACATGTTGCACAAAGCTCCTTGAAACAATGGAGCTGCGCAACCAGCGCAGCACCCTACTGCCTTGCGGCAACAGCATACACAAACACGACGGCACACATGAAAAAAAAAATTAAGGTGTAACATGAAAATGAGAGAGAGTAGAGGATTCAGAGCGCCCCTTGTGCTGGCTGTCGTATAGTGTTGCACCATTACAAATCTCAGGCTTTTGACGCCCGGGTGACCGCCGTATTTCGACACCAAAGGAGCGCTCTACACTAAGCTCTAAGCAGAGCTTTTGGCCCGAGGTGCTCTTTTTCCGACCCTAATAACTCCAGGCTTCCTCCTCTGCTACTCGTCGGCCCCCTTATTTGGCTCCCGGGGCACGTGCCACACACTTGGTACAGTGCGACACTGGTCAATGCAGTTTGTGATTTCCTTTTTGTCAAGAAGAGCTGGCAAGTAAAAGAAAGATGGCAACAATCGGCGCCGTCCCGGTGTACGGCGAGGAGGTTGAGCCTTGGGGAACTACGCAGAACGCTTGGAGCAGTTCTTCGTCGGCAATTGGATTATTGCCAACAAAAAGGAGATCGCGATCTTTCTGGCTTGCATAGGAGCGAAGGCCTACTGGTTGCTACGAAGTTTATTGACTCCCGTAAAACCAAGCACAAAGACGTTCAAGGAGCTCCAGGGACTCTGAACGAACACTTCCCGCCGAGACTTCCGAAGTAATGTAACGTTACAAGTGCAACATCTGCTCACGTCGAAAAAATGAGACCATTTTGTAATTTCTGACAGCTCTCCGGAAACTCACTTAGTTTTGCAGCTTCGGAGTCACCCTCGACATCATGATTAGAGATCGCCTGGTGTGTGGTGTGTGCGACACGTAGAAGTGCAGAGAAGTCTGCTGGTAGGGTCACCGCTGACCTTGGAGAAACCATCGCATATAGCACTAGTTGTGGAAACCGTTAGCAAGAATGCGTGTAAATTGAGAGGTCAGGATCTGAAAAATCCCAATATCAAAAAGGAGATCTGTGCACGTGTGAAGAATAAGTTAAACATGGGACGGTTTCCACAAAGTAAAACACCCCAGTCTCAAGGGAAACATCATAAGAAGTACGGACGGTGAGGCAAAGACGATCACGTCCCACAAAGGTGTCCCTTCGTATCCAGTGTATGCTTCAAGTGCAACCAAATATATAACATCTGCGAGAGTATGCATGTCACGCTATCAAGCAAGTGGTGTGGCCCGACATGGTCAAGCCAGCGTCATCGCAGCAGTAAAATCTTCACCCACGGGGTAATTGACCTTCGTTTGATCAACAGTGTCAGTGAACTGCCAATGCACAAGTCATGAACTATTTCCTTACATTTCGACGGAGTTCCTGTCAACGTGGAGGTCGACACCGGTTCTTTAGTGTCAGTCATAAAGGTGATTAGCGTTTACAAACGACACCATCAGTTATGACTTAAAATGACACCTTGCCAGAAAACGTTGCCGTGCTACCTGGGAGTCCTGCCAGTTAAAGGAGTTTCCACATGACAATGGTACACCAGAGACAGAGTGCAAATGCGTCCCTCTACGCTTGGACGTCAAGAGACCGAGTCTGTGCGGCCACACCATCATGGGAGCGCTACGCCCAATTCAGAATATAAACTTCACTGACGGGAAAGACCGTATCTTGAAATTTAAGACGCAGTTTATCTACTTGTCCAAGCGTAAAATAGGCCAAATAGAGGAACCGCTGTTGCACCTGCTCCTTCGACGACACGCGAGGCCAAAATATCTTAAATCAAGATTACTTCCCTACGCGCTGTGATACAGGGTTTTATCCGATCTTCACCGTCTCTGCCCTGAAGGAATGCGGTCGCCGGTGACACACCCTAAAATGGGCGACGCCTCTCGTCTCAGAAATAAAGAAAGACGGGTTGGTGCCAATTTGTGCGGAAGTCAAACTTAACTCTACCTGCTGACATCGCTCTGTACCGCTTTTCTTGAATCAAGGCTTTGTTCGCACCACTGAATGGAATAAACTGCTAATCAAAACCGTACCTAAATAATACGGACCGAAAAGATGCGTATAAACAGTTTCTCTCGATTAATCGTCAAGACAAGTAGCGGCGATAAACACGCATCGCGGACACTACGCTACAACAAGTTGCCCATGAAATCGCCTCGGCCCCGGCGATATTCCAGCGCAGGATAGAGGCGCTCCTACGTGACCTCCTGGGCACGCAAGTATTCCTCGACAATATACTGCTGGCAGAACGCAAGGAATATTAAGGGAAAATATTTTGAGAGGGTACTGCACAACAAAGGCACCCGCCTTCGAGAAAATAAGTGTGAATTTTGGAGGCAATAAGCTGGCAACCTCGATCACCAAATTGACTGTGCTGGGCTACGTCCAGAAGAACAGCAGCTAAAGGCCGTCAAGGGAGCGCAAACGCCAAAAAGTGCGCAAGGACTGAGGTAATATCTTGGATTTTTTCACGTATTACAGGTAGATTTGAAGAGGTTTCCTCCCAGTTATACTCTTTTTGTTGTTGTTTGTTGATATTGCTGGTCTTTGGACTCATGTTCAGGGTCAATGTTGTTCGCGGGTGTAGTGTCAGATGTGCACAAATTTTGAACTTTGTTTTTGTAGAAATGGAGGGTTAGCTCACGTTGTGACTGTTTGTCGTAGCTGTCATTTTTTTTTGTTTGTTTGTTGAAGAGGCACCTCACTGTCCTGTTCTGGTTCGCTAGTGAGAATTCTTATATGTATAAAAAAATGTCTTAGTCCAAGCAACACATCTGATCAAAAAAGATCGCATAATAGCAGACAAGAAGCTTATAAGAACATATAGGAGTGTATAATTTGTTATAACAAACTGATAGTAAGTTTTTTATAACTTCTTAGACTTATATAATATTATAGTTTTAATGTTTTCTTACAAGGTTATTTTATGCTCTTATATGATCCTATTCGATCACATGCGTTTATTGAGCCAAGAAATGACTTATACATGTACGATTTCTATACTCGGGTTTTCCCTTTGTGTGTCCTGGTGAGGCGTGTTGTAGCAAAGGGTAAGTTGTAAGGTTTGCGCCTTTGTGGCTATGATTCTATAAGAAAGTGGGATTGCATAAATATTTTATTTTCTTTTGACACGTTTTCTTCTTCCCTGGTTTCTGTACCTTCTACATTTACGTTTCTATTTCATACGCCAGTCTCGGATTTAGTTGCAACATGGTAATTATTTAATGTATTTACTCTTGACACTTGTGCATACGTACAGTTCCATACTAAGTTATTTCAGGGTGATCGTGTAGTGTACATAATTGTTGAAAATTACGCAGACGCTCTTATTTCGTAGCGCTGTTTAGAAATGATCGATGTCTGGTGTGGTTCTTCAGGAATGTACCTTGAATGTTAAAAAGTGTAAATACATTTGTTTTTCTCGATGCAGTGATTCATCGAATAAGTATAAACTAAGAGATTCTATACTTAAACGTGTAGAAAAATATTAGTATCTCGGAATATTTTTAATATATTTAAAATGAATCGATCACGTAGATAACACTGTAGCCAAGGCTAGTGAAATGTATTTTAAACGAAGGAATTTTAATAACACACCCGGAGAGTGAAACAGTAAAATGAATGTTTCGTTCATCGGGCCAATTTAAAGCGCATTTCACATGGAGAGATTTTGCTCATTGAGCATCGCGATTCCTGCCACCGCGGCGCTCTGGCCAGCCGCAGCGGCAGAACGACGCACTACCAGAAGGTTGAAAATGTTTCGCGGCGGCAGAGCGGCAGCATTTGCACTGGCCATTCACAGTGCGGCGGAGAATCACGTGACAAAAAATGAAGCATGGCGGAATAGCTTTGCATGAGATAGCGTTTTTACGTTCTTTTTTAAACAAACAACATGCAGAAAATGTACGCAAACGTCTTTTTTTTAATTTGAAATCAAAATTTTGAAGTCTAAATTTCTTTTGTTTGTTTTGAAGTCAAAATGTTTTTATAGTTTCTTTCGTCTTTTTTTTTGTCTTTTTTTCATTTCACAAATTTCCTTGTACTTCTGCATTATCTTCCTTTGTTCCTGTTACTAAACGTCAGTTGCCTGTCCGCGCTTGTCCGTGTCTGTGTCTTGTACTTGTCATCGCCTTTTGCGCTACTTTAATGTGTAATGCATAACCAACTAGCCAGTAATGTAACCTTTGCTCGAGCGACTAGTTCGGTGATTCTATTTTTTGTTTCTATTGGTGGGTTTAGCTTTTTTTTGCTTCAGGGTTGCATTCCAACCGTTCGGCAAATTGGAGAGGGAATTGTTGTTCCCTTCCAACGAATATCTTGCAAGGAATGTCTGAAAGGTTCAGGCATATCCTATTCTGCGGAAAACTTGTAGTTAGGCTAGTTGTTGAACGTTATAAAGCATGGTGTACAGCGCAAAAAAAAATACGCACTCAAGGAAGAAGACAAGCACACAGGTGCCACTCGCAACTATATTTTAACAATGCAGAAAAAAAAAAGAAATGTATATTTCGTCACCTTCATCCACGCATGCGCTTGGCTGGAATACACGCTCTATCATCCATTCACAAAATACTTCTCAAGAAATATTATCCGCGCATTTCACAGTGCAAAATTATGCTTCCGGTAACTCGCGCGCTTTCTGGCTCTTGCCCTTAAAGGGGGCAGCTCAAAATTTTCTTCAGCGTGGCAGAAGATTCCCCCTCTTTTCTTTTTTTCCTCCTCCCCTTTCCTCCTCCATTTTCCTTCTCGCTTTTTACGGCCTTCTCGCACGAGTGCTAATGGGCTTACCGGCCTCCCGAGAAAATCTCTGTAACCCTCCAAGGTTCTCTGTTCGATCCCAGACATCAGGATTAGTTAGGCAGGCTGTATACGAGATGGGAAGGTTTTTGGATGACTCGCTTTTCTCTTTTATTTGTTACTCCTTTTCTGCAGCTCTAAACACACTCAGATACTTCCGCATGCGGCCACATACGGCACAACATCGCATATTTATCTCGATGTGAACGGAACTGAAACCCGATACAGACCCGGTTATCGTGAAATTCGCGTCGTACAAACTAAAAGACAAGGTTTTTTCGCTCTCCGTTCGACGCTGAAAAACGCTGGACTACAGTGAACGAGGATTTCTGTCTGGCGACACGGCAGGCAAGAAAGAACTCTTCAATTCTGACATCTCAAAATGCAACCTTCAAACTCCGGTACAACAAACTTTTTATTGGCCAAACGAGCTACATTTATGATCAGCTTACTAATAGTGTACGACAAGCAGAACTGTACAGTGGCGGCATGTCTGCCCCCACTATCGCTGTAAAAACCAAACTTAAAATGCCAGTCATGCAGCACCTACGTTGTAGCATGTTGCGAGGGGTGGTGGCCTTATTCAGACATCGTCCTCTGCGCAACTCTCGATTCTTTTTACAAATATTAGGTTTTTAGTAAAAAGGGATCAATAAACGACGACCTTTGTTCAATAATTGACTCATGAAATGTTAGTATCGTTGTTTTGACAGAAACGTGACTGACAAGTAAGATTTGTAACAGTGAAATTTTCACTGTCAAAAGAAGTTTAATATTTATCGGCAGATAGAGTTGGTAAAAGTGGCGGCGGTGTTATGCTCGCTGTGGCTGAAATATTTCTTATTTCTTGTAAACGTTGTCACGAATCTGGAGATACTGTGGATTTGCATTTGTTTAAATCATCGCAAATATGTTTTGGGCGTTTGGCTATCGTGCTCCTTCGAGAAGTTCTACCTTTGTTTCTGACCTTCATGACGTCGTCAATGCTGTCACAGTCCGTTTCCCTGATGTCCCAGTCTTACTGTTAGGAGACTTTAATTATCCGAACATTATGTGGTCACACGGCCCTGTTTAAGTATGTTTTCCACAGAATCCAATGACTTTGTAAATCTATGCGCAGATTTTAACTTCACTCAGGTTGTTACGCAGCCTACTCGGGTTACTTGTTCTTCGGCCCCGGTGCTGGACCTTGGGCTGACGAAGTCACGCGAGCTTTATCGTCTCTCACGTACCTACCTGGTCTCAGTGATCATTCATTGCTCCACTTTGATTGTTGTTGTCGTGTTGTCGCTCTCCAGTCCAAGTTAAACGGATATCTGACTATGCCGAGCGGATTTCGGAGCCATTAATCATGATTAGGTACTTTTTTAAGCGATTATCTGCGTAATTTTTCTGAGCGTTCTGTTGAGATAACTGATGTTGTTCAAAGAAAAAGTTGCTTGCCTTACCAATAGATATTTCCTGTACGAACTGTACGTATTACACTCGCTCCCCTTGTTTCCACCAGACGCTCAGAAGGCTCTCAAATAGGAAAAAAGGATGTTTCCGTCGTGCTGCAAATTATCCGTGTTTCCCACGCAGAGCATCGTTGGAGCATATCATTCTGCTGCAGCAGTATATAATAAGACTTCCATAGTCGAACCAAGCTCAATTTTTCGAATGTACCCTACCCACTATGTTACGCAAACAACCCTCAAAAATTTTGGAACGTCGTAAACCCTTCTGAGAGGCTTGACGTAGTGCTTAACACGCAGAGATGAGACGATAGCGGCGAATGGAGTGGCAGCTGGGCTAAACGAATATTCACAAAATCATTTCGAATTTAACCACTAATTCTATCCGGATGTTTATGAATACAATATTTGTGCTATGAATTCTATTGATATAGAATGTGCCGGTATAGTGAAGTCATTGCCAACCTTAAACTATCGTCATCGTGTGGAATTGATAATATTAACTCGAAGTTTCTTAAAAACCTACTATGTATTCCTCTATTATCTTAACAAAGCTATTTCGACAATCACTCAAACTGCGGAACCTTCCCGAGGACTGGGGGTGGGGAAGTGATTCCTATCCATAAAGGTGGTGACAAATCGAGCCCAAGTAATTATCGCCCGATTTCCTTAACAAGTGTCCCTTGCAAAATTTTAGAGCACATAATCTATTCGCATCTCGTTAATTTTCTTAATTCCTATACATTCGTTTCGCCTGCTCAACATGGCTTTAGAAAACTGTTCTCGTGCGAAACTCAGCTATTAACACTTACGCATAACCTTCACGCTTCCCTCGATCGTTCATCTCAGGTTGACTGCATCTTTTTAGATCTCTCTAAAGCATTTGACAAGGTTTCACATAGGCTCCTTTTGTATAAACTCAGTAAACTGAACATTGACTCTCATGTTTTGACTTGGATCAACGCCTTTTTAACTAACCGTTCTCAATTTGTTCACGTTAATGGCATTAACTCGCACCCCTCTCCTGTGACTTCTGGTGTCCCCCAGGGTTCAGTACTTGGCCCTCTTTTGTTTTTAATATATATTAATGACCTTCCTCGCATATCTCATCCTCAGTTGGTCTCTCTTTCGCAGACGATTGTGTCATCTATTCTGAAGTAACTAACGATCTTGATGTTCTCGCACTCCAGTCTGACCTTGACAGTAT